>JASTWP010000619.1:102500-125944 GCA_030770255.1 Temnothorax ravouxi
GGCTCTCTCCTCTATCGTAAGAAGCTCGTCCACTTCGATCTCCCATCTTCTCCAGATCTCATCGCCCCTTACTATTAATTCCTCCTTGTCGTCTGCCTCCTCCAGTTCCATGAAAATTGTACCCTTCCCTTCCATGTTTGCTGGTTCCCTTATTCCTCTTATTGGAACTATTCTCCCCAGTACTCTTTCCATGATCGTTTCTAAGAATCTTCTTTTTTCCATTAACCCTTCTCCTGTTACTTTCCTCCATATAAGACATCTTTTTTTCTGTTCCACTCTTTCCCTTCTTTCTCTTTCTTCTACTCGTGCCGTCTCTTTTTCTTTCCATTCCCTTTTTCTTCTGATTTCTTTCTCTCTCTCTTCCGTCAGCCGCCACATCCTGTTCCTTTCTGTGGTGCGCTCTTTTTCCTTGTCACTTGCATCGGACTCTTTCTCAGTTTTCTTACCTTCGCTTTCTTCGCTATGCCTTTCTTCCTCTTTCTTGCTTGCATTCTTCTTCTCTTCATCTCTCCCCTCCTCCTCGCCTGCCGCTTTCTCCCACCAGTCGTTCTCCCAGCCCTCTTCAGCCCATCCTCCTTCAGTGCTCCCCTCACTCTCTTCTTTTGCCTTCCCCTTCCTCGTTATTCTTCTTCTGTTCTTCTCTGCCTCTTCTATCTCTCTCTCTCTTTGCACGCCCTCCTTGGCCTGGCTTCCTCCGCTCTGTTTCCTCTCGATCCTTCCTAGTTGTTCCTTTAACTTCTTCATTCCCTCCCTTGCTTCCGTAGAAATAAATATTTTTCTCATAAAAAAGTAATTTATAATATTTGATTTTTAGTATTATAAGAATTTATCATTATCAAAAGAAAAATTAGAAACGTAAAAATCAATGCTCGCGACATCGATACAAGTATGAACGACCAAATACACCAAAAGGTATAATATTATCATTTTTTTATGTTATATAATATATGTATAGTATCTTTATATATAATCTTTTTAAAGGTTTTTGGGATCCGCTATTTCCTGAGACATAATCGCAAAATTCGCAAGCACTTATTGACAGAATAAAAGGTGATTTGATGTCACTTCGACATCATTTTGATTAGGTTGTTTTCACTGGGATATTATGCTGTAGCATTTAATTTAATTTATACATTTAATAAAATATTTTTAATCTTAAATTTATTATTTATATAGTATGTTATATATTTTTTTAGAAGACGAAATAGATGTGAATAGAAAGGATAAAAGCATTGTATGGAAATATTTTACAAAAAACAGAGATATGAGAACTGCTACTTGTGATTTATATACTAAAACCTTGAAGCATGGTGGCAATACAACCAATTTAATGCAACATTTATAAAGAAAACATCTTTTCACTTATCCCAAGATCATGAAACAAATGATGACGAAATCGATGATCCCAAAAACAAGCAGACGAATAAAACGATAAGTGATGAAACAAAGGATATGAGAAAAAATGAAATAATTTATGAAAAAGATGAAGATGGAAATATTGGCCCTAGTTCATCTGTCTCATCTGCCTCATCTATTTCTTCTGGCACGATTAAACGCAAGGTAACATATTATAATTTTTAAATATGTAACATGTAGTTTACATATACTTCTTATTTGATTATAAAATTTAATTCTCTTTGTAGAAAGAGAGGGTATGCCAAGAAAAGTATCCTGCACGAATTAAAGATGTTTTCGAACGCGTTAATTCTTTTAAAGGTAAATTATTAATTAATCAATTTATCTTCTTCACTATCTTTTCCATCCATTCTTCTAAGATTTTCATTTTTTCCATATCTTAATTTATGTAGATTCCTATTATTCTTTATTCCTTTCCTAGAGATAAATTATTTCCACAATTAAATTATAAAATAATACAATTGTGTTTGAATGATTCCTTTTTAATAACTATTCTGCGTTCTATTTTTATAGATGGAGGTACGATAGCGTGCAATATAACTAACGCAATTGCATATTTCATTGCCAAAGACAATCTTCCTCTATTAACGGTGGAAAACAAAGGATTTAAACATTTGATGAAGACAGTTGCTCCTTTATATAAGATACCAAGCAGGAAAACGATCACAAGGTTACTGGATGCCAAGTATGAAGTCTTAAAACAGAAGTTTATTAATAATATACAGCAAGCTTCTTTATTTACATTGACATGCAATATTTGGACGGACATTTCTAATAAAAGTTACTTAGGTGTAACGATACATTATTTAAAAACAGAAGTAACACTCACGAAAGGTATCATAGGAGTAATCCCTCTAGAACAAAATCATACTTTGGAATATATTAAAGATGAATTACTTTCTGTGCTTCAAGATTTTAAAATAAATCAATCTGATATCACAGCCGTGGTTACTGATAGTAGTCCAGTCGGCACGTCGTTAAAAATGACAAATAAATCGACTAATTAGGACAAAGCTGCAAAAAATTTTAATCTCTTTGTTTGGGTGTCAGTAATGACATACTAAGTTTCCGACCTCCCCCGTGGTGTGCTTCGGCCGCCATCTTGGAAGAAAGAGGTGAAAAATCGGTTTTTCGCGAATATCTCGGTTTCCATTAGACTTAGGCTAAAATAGTTTAATACAATATTGCAGGGAATTAAATTCTCTACAAAAAAGGAAGTATAGATTTTTTTCCTACGACCAATAGTTTTGGCGCTAGAGCCAGGAGGAAGTAGGATACTTTTTGTAACAAACGGTTTTAGCGACTCTATCTCGCCGTATCTCACTTCTCAAGTAAATGGCGTTGTTATTGTGCTAGTGAAACCGTTGTTGTTTCACACATCTGGCTTTGTATTATTTACTCGACAGTGCTATAAGTACACTCCTTGTTAAAAGATAGGAGCATCCAAGATTTTAAATAAATTAAAAGATATAGTTATGACGATTATGTTTCTGCGAGCGTACTTTTCAATGAATCTATGATAGTTACCATGCCCCAAGAAAAATTTCTATCGAATGAAAAAAATAAGGATTGACTTATCTCAATGTTGGGTAAAAAACTTTCAAACTGCAGGATTTATTATCAAGCAAGCTATTGAAGATGCTGACACTCTTATTGTCAATACTGCGATTGATGCATCGAAGAATTACGATTCCGTAGTAATAGTTGGCGAAGATATTGATCTTTTAGTGTTACTGACAGCCTTAGCATCATCTAAATCTAACATCTATTTCATGAAACCGAGCAAGGGAAAAACAGAGCAGAAGATTTATTCATCTACTTTCTTCCAATCCTGATATTGCTGAGCATATTCTGTTTCTTCAAGCATTCACTGGTTGTGATACCACTTCAACATTTTTCAGGCAGGGTAAAATAAAATTTATTAAACTGTTCCAAAAAGATGAAAATTTGCAGAATATTTCAAAATTTTTGGAGATCCGGATGCTCATCCAGATTTCATTGACATAGCAAGACAAAAATGTATTCTCGCTTTATACGGAGCAAAGAGCAATAGTTTTCTGGATGAGTTTTCGATTTTCATGCTTCGCCAAATCTACGTCGAAAGTAATGTTCAACATTGCTTCTATACTACCTACTGAAGCAGCTGCACGTCAACACTTCCTCAGAGTCTACCATCAGATTCAGCAGTGGCGCGGAGTTAAAAAAAATCCTCAAGATTGGGGCTGGAAATATACAAAAAATGGTTTATTTCCAGTTCCTTCAATGAAGGAAGCCGCTCCGCAGGATATTCTGAAGAAGATCTTCTGCAAATGCACAAAAGGCTGCAAAGCGAATTGCTGTTGCAGAAAAGCTGGATTGCGATGCTCTGTGACTTGTTCAACTGTCGAGGTCAAGCATGCACAAACATCGACATTATAATAGATCACTGTGACGATGAAGAAATCGACGTAACTGTTCAACATTTTGAGGAGACATTGACCGATCCTGACAATGAGATTGATTCGAACAACGAGGAAGAACCTAGAAAAAGCAGAGAAGGAAGATAATATTGAGGAAAAGGAAGATGCTGCGGAAGATGACATTTGCCAACCCTCTACATCAAAAAGAACAAGATTTGAATAATTAATTTTTGTACTTCTCTGACTGCTGCAGACCTTGAGGTGAGCTCTCTCCTTTCTCTTTCTGTTTTAACGATTGACTAAATATATTTTTCCTTTTCACAGCGAAAATGTCCACTATAACCGTGCGTACCAGCTCGCTTGTCACGACATCTCCTCAAGAAGGGAACTTTCTACCTCGAGCTCTGCAGGAATAGAATCTTCTTATCTCAATAAATGGTGAAGATGACTCGAAAGAAGAGCCGAAACGTTCATCACATCTGAATACACGGTTTTTTTCTTTTTTATTTGCGCACCACGTTTCGTGCCTGACTCGCATTCGTCGTTTTAAATCGTTGACACTTCACAAGTTTAATTATATTATTGAATAATTAAGACAATCCTGGTAAAAAAAATTCTCATAATCTTAATAATAAACTGAGTGGATTAGGCCTACAGGGAACACCACATAAAAAAAACGCGCCACTAACTCTACCGCAAGGTGGTGAGGAAACGAGTTCAAAAGTACTACAGCCTCTGAGAAGTGAGATATGGCGAGATAAAGTCGCTGAAACCGTTTCTTACAAAAAATATCCTACTTTTCCCAGCTCTAGCGCCAAAACTATTGGTCGTAGGAAAAAAACCTATACTTCCTTTTTTGTAGAGAATTTAATTCCCTACAATATTGTATTAAACTATTTTAGCCTAAGTCTAATGGAAACCGACATATTCGCAAAAAACCGATTTTTTACCTCTTTCTTCCAAGATGGCGGCCGAAGCACACCACGGGGGAGGTCGGAAACTTAGTACATCATTACTGACACCCAAACAAAGCGATTAAAATTTTTTGCAGCTTTGTCCTAATTAGTCGATTTTCAAATGTACTTGCCGACTGGACTATTATGGATTTTGTAACGTTTATTTTTTAAATTATTTGAAACATTTCATACATAAACGTAAAATAAGACGTGCATTTTTGTATATTATAATTATTTATTTTTACGAGAAATGATTACATGCATAGTTTTTAACACGCGAATAATATTTACTCTGCCAGGTACGCAGATAACATGCATGTTGCATAAGACGTAAAGATATCTTTAAGACAACTAAGATATCTTAAGATATCTTTAAGATATCTTTACGACGTCTTATGCAACATGCATGTTATCTGGGTAAAGATTATATTACGTTGGCAACTAAGTTCCTGCCGTTTTTTTTAGTTTTAACATTCCGCATGTCATTAAATCCGGAATCTATGTTTTGTTTTTTTCAGATCATTAAAATGGAATGTCAATTAAATTGAGAAAAATGAGCATTTTTGACACCTTCTTCTTTTCGCTTTTAATCAAGGTTCTAAGGCCGCAAAAGCTGCTCGCGACATTTGTGCTGTGTATGGAACGGGTGCCATAGCTGAAAAAACCGCTCGTGATTGGTATGCCAAGTTCAAAAATGGAAATTTTAACCTCAAAGACGCACCTCGTTCTGGCCGTCCAGTTGAGTTCGATGAAGAGCGATTAAACCAACTTTTGCACGAAAATTCGCGTCAAACGACAAGGGAACTGGCAGAGAAAATGGAATGCTCCCACACTGCTATAGAGAAGCATCTTCACTCGATGACAGAACGAGGTGCGTCTTTAAAAAAAACTGACAAATTGAACTGTCTATACCTTCTTTGATCCTTTCTTTGGTTCACATTTTTCGTCAGAATCATCTGATGCAGTGTTACATAAATGCATCGGCATTCGTCTGAGCCTCGACGTTTCCACGATTGTTTCTATTTGATTCTCAGTTTCTGAATAAAAAATTATTTCTTTGTGTTAATATTGTGGATTAATAAAAAGCAGTATAGAAAAAGTGTTCCATTATTCGTTCATGCGAGTACTGAAAGCGTCATTTCCTGTCATTAATTTTCTGTCAGAACCATATGCGGTTCAAGAAAGATGAATTCAATGATCCTAGAATAATGGAATGCACCCTCAATAATGTACAATTCTGCAATCAGTACAACAATAAGAAATACTTTTTTTATAAGAATTAAAATATTGTGTATACTTTTATGACTGGCTACTTTAAAGCTACACATCTGTAAGAATACTTATTATTATTAATTAAGTGCACTATCATGGAAAAAACATGTATAGGGAGAGTATCGTGACAATTTTTTCATAATTTATATGTACATATATTATTTTTCCCACATAAAAAGATAAAAGATACAAAATGACGATTGAAAAAGAAATGAATATAACAAAATCCTGCTGACTGAATATATATATATATATATATATATATATATATATATATATATATATATATATATATATATATATATATATATATGGGACGATCCACGTCACTTTTACCCCCCATCTGTCCAAAATTGGTATGGACGGATTTTAATGACTAAGGGCGGAAAATGTTCGTCTTGAAAAGAGCTTTCGAAAGGCGTGTGGCATATATGCGCAATTCAACATGGCGTCATAGTTATGGCTGCTTAAAGGAATAAATTCAAAATTTCAGATCCAACATGGGCAGATAAAACGGTAAAAAGTAACTAAATTTATGTGAAACTCAGTATTTGGGGGATTTTGGGGTCGCTGATTACGAATCTGAACGTAAAATTGTGAAATTCAAAATGGCGGATCCAATATTACGGATGCAAATATGAGAAACGGACGAAAAATTTCAAGTAAATGATCTGAAAACTCTTACTGGAGGGTTTTTTTGGGTCGCTGATCACGAATTTGTAGCTAATTTGTTAAAAAACAACAGACAAACCGTGTTAATTGCAATTCTACTCTTAGCGTTACCCAGAGATGACGGCGTGGACGTGGTAGAAATTCATCTCCTTTGGAGTGCTTTATTTTCGCGAGTTTCCCTTGCCTCTCACGCTTCAGGGTGCTTTATTTTCGTGAGTTCCCTTGCCTCTCACGCTTCGGGGTGCTTTATTTTTGTGAGTTTCCCTGGCCTCTCACGCTTTGAGGTGCTTTATTTTCGTAAGTTCTCCTGGCCTCTCACGCTTCGGGATGCTTTATTTTTGTGAGTTCACCTGTACTGTAGAATGTTCAGTGGTTGCTGTAATCTTGTTCATGTAATATTTCAATATTGTTGTATTTTTATTTCACGTCATGAATTCTTAATAGCAAGAAGTGTTATGAAAAAGAGCTTGAGGAAATGCTGGATGGACTAAATCCTCACTTCTCATTGTCGGTCCTTCAGTCTTCTTAGCTCAGCTTCTATCCTTTGACCTTTCTTTAAACTCTGTGCCTATACCTCTATCGTCCTCAATTAAAATACTCGGTGTTAGTAGGAATATAGTGGGCTAACTGCCCCGGGTGCTCCTGAGGGGGGAGCGGGGCAGGGGGGACTTGAGGGCGAGGGGAGTGTTGGGGAAGGGGGTTTCGGCGAGCGCGTCGGGACATGTTGTTTATTAAATATTGATAAACATATCGTTGACAAGGGGTACCGCCGCCGTTCGGCCGAGAGGGGGGGGAGGGGTAGGTGTCCGCGTTCTAGGGCGAGGGGGTCCGAGAGGGGACGTTCACGTTTTCGGCGCGGGGTATTACAAAGGCTAACGGGGCGCCGTTCGGCTGCTGGAATTTTATCGGTGAATATAAACAAAATAGCTTGTCTCTGCAATGATTTCACCTTTATAGAATATGCGAGCCGCCATTCGGTTACGGCGTCTCACATTACAAAAGCGAGCGCCGATGGTCCGACGACGGTTTAAAGATAAAATAGCCGAGGTAAACAATTGATAAAATTTTTTCACCGATGACGATTTAACCGTTGCGGAGTCCTCTTCATGTTTTTCTAGGAAGAGCCGCTGCCGATTACGATTTAATCGTCGCGGCGGTATTCGGTTATGGCGTGGTATATTACAAAAAGCGAGCGCCGATGTCCGGCTGCTGGAATACATAAACAAAATATGTCTAATTATACAATTATACAATTATACAAACGCATAGCATCCATTGTCGCCAGGATGATTATGGATCCACATCTTGCGGATCAGTCTTCGGCTAGCTTTCGCAACGCGAACATTTATACTCGGGGGTGAAGTTTTTTTGTGTCAAGTATTCAATACAAAGGAATATTTTTTACGATAAAAGAGACGATAATAATTTCGATATGGATGTAGACGAGAATCGCGCGTTAACGGACGACAGTAATTATTTCAGTGATGAAGACGATCATATAGAAGTCATCGATAAAATAGTGTCGCGTTCGGAAATCGTTGCACTAAATTTACGTACGAAACAGTGCGTAATATACTTTTATTATTCAACGGGTGGTGCACTTGCACTATGTCTTTCGTGCATGGTTGCTCTATCGGATCCTTGATATCGGGCACATGTACGCTGTCCGAAAACACTTCGTTGATTTACGCCGTACGATGCATTTCCGCGCCTGCTCAAAGTGTCATGAAGCATTGTATATGACATTTCCATGTAATATATGCCCGATTTGCACACAATAAAAAAAACATTATCGCGGCTCTTAAAAGTTCATACTCGAGGCTGAAGTTTTTGTGTCAAGTGGGCGGTATAAAGAAAACATTTTTTCAAAACAGTGAAAAAATATGGAGATAGACAATAATTTCGAGCAATAATGGATGTAGATTCATCCGACGAGGATCGTCCGTTGTCATCCGACAGCACTTATAACAGCGATGAAGACGATAACCGCAAACAAGTTATCAATAAAACAGTGTCACGTTCGGAAATTTTAGCGCTAAATGGACGTACGAAGTGTTGCGCCATTTACTTATATTATATTGATGGTTCATATATCGTGTGTACTTTGTGTATGATTGCTATTGCAGACACTGAATCTGAGCACATGTATGCTATTCGAAAACATGTAACCGAGCCGTACAATGTGATAAATGGTCGATTTTGCAAAAATTGCAGTACTCCATATGTATCAAATATTGCCGTGCAACATGTGCCCGATTTGCACGAAGTGAAGAAAAAAAAACATTATCGCGAGTGTGACATTATATATAACGTGTGCAACATGGTGTGGATAATTGAGAAGAAATCTGTAGAGCCTCCAAAATCTGTGGATGATTTAATAATGGAAGAAATTACAACAGATGTCACCGATGGTTTGCGTAAAGAAGATCAAGGAGTGAAATTGACGGATGTGCGACGAATATCACCGGTGCAGTTTCTTCGCGATCGCAAACTAGGTATACGCGGAACCGGTCACCGCATCGCTAGACAAAGAGTCGTTATCCGATACCAATTCTCCTTATGACTGGGATTCTAACGTGAGACGGAAAGTGTATCGACGGTTGCGGGACGAGTGCGTTAGCGAGGAAGAATCACGTGCAGCTCGTCGTGGTGACGTTGTGCCGTATTATATTAAACTATTGTTGACTATCGCTATTGGGCGATCTAAAATTTATCAAAACCTCTATGATTGTGAAGCAACATACATTAAGATTCATACAGGTATTGGGAAGTACGTTGAATTGGTGGTGATGAACAATTCGGTACGTATGTATATGTACCCTGGCCGTATCAATAATCCTAATCATCTATTGATGCTTGAAAGAACTTATGAACGTGACCGTGAAAAAAGCGCTGTCCTTGTCTATCACCGCGAATCCGTACTTTTGTTGCCAACAATCGCGACACAACGCGCAAAATTCATCGTACGGCATGTCGGTATTCACGTGATTGTTGTTCACGTGTTTCAAATTGGTACCATCCTGCTTGAACAGAATCAGCAGATTCGCGTTGTCGCGTATCAGATGTTTAGGTATTCTCGCGTACGTCTGACAGAGATAGAAGGAATCGACGCTCAAGTGCCTGCCCATTGAGAAATACTCTCTCACAGCGTCTTGCTTATCACATGCCACGTCATCGAAAACGAAGATCGAGTTTGGACGCACGTCGCTCGGTGAAATGACGTCACTGTTATTGGAGAACGTAAAGTAGCCGATTTCGTCGATCGATGTCAATAAATTTTCCAGATATTAATATTTCGGCTGTTGCAGCAATTTTGAAGTACACGTACACGTTTTCGAAACGTACACCGTGCGGACTTTCCAGCAAGCTAATCAGAACGTTGGTTTTACCGCAATTTGAGGGGCCGCAATTGATCGCGCGTATAGTAGCCGGCGACATCGTACCGTGCCTACGCTTCTCCGCGTTGCCTCCCATCGACGGTGATCTGTCGTCGCAATTCGTCACGCGAATCGCCAATGGTTGTCGCACAAATCTCATTTTTTTCCACACTGCCGACTTTCTGACTGACTCGAACGCCTATTTATAGGCGAGCGGAACCGCGAATCGTTCAGTAGCAAAAATGTTCGTCCTACTGTCGAGACGTTCCGATATTCGCGACTTGAGCGCCGAACAGCTGCAGTTTGTGCCGAAAGCCGTTCTGCTGCAAACGTGCGGCGATCACGTACACTACGTGTGGGACAAGTTTCCGGAACATATAAGGGCGGATTTGGAGGTTCAGACATATCGTCGCTGTTACGAACATTACAATCAACCGTGATAGCGAACGCACATCGACGGTCCCGCGCCATTGATAAAAGATTGCGGCGAATGTCAACGAAAAAAAAAATTGGAGGCCTGTTAAATCGCGCAATAAACGCACTTCCGTTTGAATTACACATTCCCGGCTATCAATTTTTGCGGTCCAGGAACTCGTTTACAAGAACAATTGGCGAGAGGCGATCAAGGTATTAATCCATTGGACGCGGCGTGTTGCGAGACATAGCCTATTCGCGTAACCGCGATCTCGCCGAGAGACACGCGGCGGACGAGGTACTCGCTGCGGAAGCGCGAAAACGCATTACCGCAAGAAATTCGACTCTCGGAGAAAGAGCTGACGCTACAGCCGTCTGGGCGACCATGAAAGCTAAGACGAAGCTCGGGTTTGAAAACGAAAAAAACGAAAACGAGGAAAAGGCTGACGAAAAAACGGATACTTCCGGCAGTGAAACAAGGCGGCGTATTTCCGATTCTACCGTTGTTGGAGTTCTTGGTTCTCTGGCCGGCGGAGCGGCGGGAGTCGTAAAGGCCGTGAACGATAACAAAACCGCGCGGCGTCAGCTGGCAGAGATGCAACGTCACAATCGCGCCGTGGAAGGTCGCGGACTTTATCTCGCTCCGTACAAATATGAACGAGGGCTGTATCTCGGTCCGCACAAACTCGGGCGAGGAGTAGCGTCAAAAATAAAAATAAAAAAACGTCAAAAAGACGTTAAATATGCCCGCGGGTATTACGACTAACGTACAATTGAATCGACTGGCAAGGCGTATGCGCGTACCGTTCTTCAGAGGTGTCTTCATGCGTGATTCGTATCGATCGGCGGTGTACGTCAAAGCGAGAGCGGTATCGTGAATTTGGACAATGCAGCGGGTCCCGGTACTCATTGGGTAGCGCACGCGAAGAGGGAATATCGAGTCATATATTTCGACAGTTTCGGCAATCTTCGACCACCGAACGAATTGGTGCGATATTTGGGGCCGAGCGTAACAAAGATTGAGTACAATTGCACGTCTTATCAGCAATACGTTCAGAGCATCTGTGGACAATTGTGCCTACAATTTCTCCGGACGATCGACGCTAATTTAAAGCCTGACGCCGTGGTGACTCAGTATTCGTTAACGGATTGCACCGACATGTCTATAACGTTCACGCTGACTCGGCAGAGCAGCATCCTCGCGGATCTTACTACTTTCCCGCCGTGGATCTGAGCGACGGTGACTACGAGCTCGGTCTAACGTGTTTTGAGACTTATCACACGATTTCGAACGTGAATCCTTCAAACAATAAATTTTATTTTGACGAGGATGACACGGAAATTACGATTCCCGAGGGATCGTACAAGATACGAGCCACTACATGAGTTACATGAGCTACATGAGTTTTTGAAACGCGAAATTTCACTGAAACGCCCGCGACGCGTAATTCGTTCCAACGATGATCGTACGTGTCGCGATCATTGCCCGAGAGGCGACCGCTTGCGTGAACGGCTACGAAAACGAGGTCGTGGAATACCCGATAGTGCTCCGCGCAAATTACAATACAATGAAGAGCGAGATCAAGTGCGCTTTTAGAGTAAACTTTAACAAACCGAACAACGTTGGATCGCTGCTGGGATTCTCGTCGAAACGTATATTGCAGCCGGGACAGTGGTACGAATCGGACGCGTCGATTAATATTATCAACGTAAACATTATCCGCGTGGAGTGTAACGTGACCGCGGGTGCGTACAGCAACGGCAAACGTGTTCACACGATACACGAATTTTCACCGAGCGTACCACCGCGATATAAGATATCGGAAACGCCGGCGCAGATCATTTACCTGCCGATCATTGCGCGAAGCGTTACGGATCTAACGATACGCGTCACGGATCAAGACGGACGATTGCGCGATTTTCGAGGAGAAGAGATCACCGTCAGATTGCACGTATGACGGCGACAGCGATAACGAGCGACGTGTGAGATGCTCGTGTTGAACGACTCGGAGCACGCGACAGATAAGAATATCTTTACGGCTGCGACGATCGACGATATCGTCAAATCGACATTCGGTGGCGTTAAAAAAGAGACGAGTAAGAAGCTCAACGCATCGAACATTAAATTTTTACTACAACCCGTACGCCAACACAACGTTCGAGTATAGCGACGAGATACGAATACCCATACAACAGCAGGATCTGTATACGTTCCCGTGCGAAAGTTTTCTCTACGTCGAAAGAACATTGACGGTGACCAGAGCAGCCAACCAAGCCGATAACGTGGTATTGGGGAATAATTGCGTCGCGTTCATGTTTGATGAGATTCAGTACGAGCTCGACGGCGTGGAGATTGATCGCTGCAGAAACATAGGAATAACCATCACGCTCAAGAACTACGTAACGGTATCGTCCGACAGAAGCGTGATCCTGAGAAACGCCGGCTGGGATTTACAGAATAACGCGAATGGATGCTTCAATTTCTGCGTACCGCTCAACCTGTTACTAGGATTTTGCGAGGATTACAAACGCGTGGTGATCAACGCTCGTCACGAATTAATCTTGATACGATCGCGCAACGACAACAATTGTCTGGTGGGAAGTCTCACTTTGGAGCCTACTATCAAAATACTCAAGATACAGTAGCAAATGCCTCACGTGGTATTGAGCGAGATCAACAAGCTGTCGATGCTGCGCGCCTTGAAAAAAGGACGATATCTCAATATGGGTTTTCTTTCGTGGAATCTGTACGAGTATCCCCTGTTGCAGAACACGACCAAGCACTCGTGGGCCATTAAGACAACGACTCAGCTCGAGAAACCGCGATACGTCGTCTTCGCTCTGCAGACGGGTCGGAAGAACGTCATGTCCGCGGACACGAGCCGATTCGACGACTGCAAATTGACCAACGTGAAACTCTACCTAAACTCGGAAGTCTATCCATATGACGATTTGAATTTGGACTTTGGTAAACACAGATGGGCGATTCTGTACGATATGTACGTGCGTTTCTGCAAGAGCTATTACGAATACGAATATCTCCAGTCGATTCTCACCGTTTTGACTTTTCTACGTAACGGCCCGTTCGTGATCATCGATTGCTCTCGACAAAACGAATCCGTCACCGTGGATGTCAAAATAGAATTCGATTGCATGGAGACCCTTATGAAAAAATACACTCAACTTTTGGTTAACCGTTAAAAAAACACCATAGAAAAACCCTTAAAGTTGGGTGTGATTTCGGACCGCCAATTGAAGGTTAACCATCATTTGAAGGTTAATCTTCAATTGGCGGTTCGAAATCACACCCAACTTTAAGGGTTTTTTTTGGTTGATGGTAAAACCTTCAAGTGATAGTTAACCTTCAATTAATGGTTAATCCTTAAAAATGACGGTATAAAATATAAACCCTCAAATGAAAGTAACAAATATGGCGTCCCAATGAGAATCTCTTAAGGACTCCGCTCGTTGAACTGGACTCCTCGCCTCTATCCTCCCTCTCGGACGCTAGCTGCCGCAGCTCTCCCTGGTCATCCGACTCTCGTTCGGTTGGTCTCCAGAACACGCGCCGCAACGATCAATCCGTCAAGAAAGAGGAAACGGACTCGACACGTTCGAAGAAACGCAAGCAAGTGCGGCTATGACACCTAACGAGTGAGGAAAGAGGCGGGGGCTCTTTCAGAGTGGCGACTCGCGCGTAGCACCATCTAATGTGAAACGATCGGGCGTTGTAAAACGCGAAAAAAATTCGAGTGCAATATCTGAACAAATTATTTAATTTTTAATAAGTTTAATTATTAATATTTATTTTCATAATTGAACTTATTTTTTATTTTGCTAAATGTAAATACAAATATCTTATTGTATAAATATTTAATATTAATAATTTAATTAGTTGCTTAATTTAACTTCTTGTTTAATAAATGAGCGGATGTAGTACTGAAAATGTACCTATTATATAATATTTTAGTTTCCAAAATTGTCAAATTACAAACAGGAATTTTGTTGTAACTTTTACAGTTATAAAGTAACTATTTAATGGAAATGGAAGCCTAAAAAAATTAATATTGTAACGCAATTATTATAATGCTCAAATCATAAAATATTTACATTATCCATGTCTGCTAATACAATATAATATTTTATTTTTATTTTTATTTATTTTTATTGGGCTCAATACAGGCCCTGGGTCCAAAATCCAATGAGATCGTCTATTGGCCCCCCTCAAACCTTTCAACTTTTATCTGAAACACTTTTCCAATAAACCAAGTCGTCAATTGACACTTAACGAAGATTAACACAATAACATTTAAACGACACCCAACGATAAAGGGATCATGGCGACACTGATTAAATCGACATAGAACATTAAAGGTTAACACCCTGTTAACACCGAACCAACATCCAACGATGAGGATCAATTTCCAACTTACACTAAACATTGAGGCTTAATCCCCAACCTACACTTATCATTGAGAATAAACTCTCAATATACACTCATCATTGAGGATTAAACCCACAACTTACCTAAACCTTAATGATCAACACTCAATCTACACCTTTTGTCGTGAAGGAGGCGGCGGTGCTGAGAAATGGGGCCGTTCTGGCGCATTACATCTTTACATGTCCCATGCCGTGGAATCTCCTTACAAAATCTGACAAATCGTACGCTTCCTGATTGATTCGCAATCACCATGGAATACGATGGGAAGACGGAAACGTGCCGTACAGCAAGGTGAAGCGTTTAATTACGTCGGCCGTGCTCGGTGAGGAAGCCCAGGTAGCAAGCACTCGTTATTTTGACGTCAAATACTATTCATGTTTGTACAAATGACGTCAAATAACCAAAAAGTGACTATGTCTTTAAAAATGACATTATACTGACATCATTCCATAACGTCATTATGACGTTATTTCTGACTATTTTTAGTCATTTTTGATCTATGACATCGGCGACTAATAATGGACGTTTATAAAAGGTAATTTCTTAGACCACCTGAAGACGTCATTTTAAAGACGTCTAAAAGTCATCCAAATAAGGTCTTTTTGTAATATAACTATTTTTACTTCTTAATATTGTATAATAAAGTAATAATAAAATAAAAGTCACAAAATTAACTACAATATGTTTGTTTCGCAACTTTATGATTGAAGTGGCGAATTTTTATGGTATAAGTGGATGTAGTTGCGTTATTATATAGTTTTATGATAACTATTTCATGCAATGTTATAGCTATCAAGAAGATTATCATTACAAGATCTTTGAACACTTTCAAGATGTACCTGTTATAGACAAGTACAGTTAATAAGGAAGCATCAGGGTGAAAAGATCGACACTGTCTACTGGATCATCAAAGTCAAGCGACACGGACGCGGTACTGTACTAGGATGGGTGACCGCCTTGAAAGCGGCTATACGCACATGGCATGTAACGTGTTAGTGGACCGCTCGGCGTTTTCGCGCGGTCGCTCCGAGGAAGGCACAAAAAAATGAGTCAGGTTTCGCGTGTAAGACGAGACAAGAGTCACTTTATTAAAAGGGTTTACAATGTCTGACCGGTGCGCGTTTCAGTTTCGCACTCGCTATTTCGATACTGAATTCTACTCCGTTTCTCGACGTCGACTAAATACAAGTATCGCGTACGAGTTATGATGGCTCACTGCCCGTCCCGGCCGGAGCAGGCAAGGGATCGCGGCCGGAGCTTCGCGTTAGGCCGCGAGGAATTTGACGACGTGAGAAACGCTGATTGGCTCCAAATCGGCTAACGACTCGACTATTGGTCGCGGTGCTTGCGATCACGCGAGAAACACCTGTGGCCGTTTGCTCGAAAACACCAAAAAAAAGGGGGGAAGTAAACCGTCGCGGTTTGGAGCCACTCGAACGATCTCGAAGAATATTCGCTTTCACGAAATATTCATTTCGCGAATATTCATTTATTCGATTCTCAACATGCCGCCCGCCTCGTATTCGACGGAATGCGAAACAGACGGGTATTTACAAGGTCGCATAGAAGGAGCGTGCTGGACGCTATATTATACAAACTTTATATACATTATATACACTTGTGAGAGTTAACACAATGTTCTTAAATCTAATGAGCGAAGAAAAACGCTCGTTTAAATTTAACGAGATTCTACGGGTCCCAGGGGACTGATAGATGCAGGCAACCGACAGATCTGCGTTATTGGTCGTTTAAGCTCAGAATTGGCGGTGCGCAATGTGACGACGCAAACGCGACCATCAAGTCCGGGATGGACTTGCTGAATCCTTGCGAGTTCCTACTTTGAAAGAGGGAGGAGATTATTTTTTAGTAAAACTAACTCGTCAACCTTCGAATTGTCGTGAGATTCGGTCCATTTAACGCGCTGTTGCAATGAATGTAAATAGTCCGACGACCAAGAACGCCAGATTTGTTCGAGCATTAATTGCACGTGTTGCCATCGCGACAAACGATTCGCATTGATTTCGAGTACGGATTCCTCCGGCACGCTAGTGAGCGGTTGGCCGATAAGGAAATGACCAGGCGTTAACGCGGTATAATCGGACGGATCGTCGCTTAGTGGAGAGATCGGTCGCGAGTTTATACAAGCCTCTATCTTACATAAAAGGGTAACGAATTCAGAGCAAGACAGAGTGCGAGCACCAGTCACTCGCTTGAGATGGTGCTTAAAACTCTTCACTCTAGCCTCCTAAAGCCCACCGAAATGTGGTGCCGCAGGGGGCACGAAATGCCACCGTATACCGTCGTTAGCGAGAATTTCCTTGAGGGAGGGGTTGTTCACAAGCGCGCGGAAGCTGCGTTGGAGCTCGCGGTCAGCGCCCACAAAATTCGTGCCATTATCGCTGTACATGTCCGATGGCAGTCCGCGGCGACTGACAAACCGTTGAAATGCCGCGAGAAATCCATCGGTGGAGTAATCCTCTACACTTTCGAGGTGGATCGCCTTAGTGGCGAGACAAACGAATACCGCGACGTAGTGTTTGCTCCCCTTTTGACCGCGACCGACAACGGGGGTAATGTTCATAGGTCCGGCGTAATCTATGCCCGTGTGAGAGAACGGAGGAGCTGGATTTACTCGGGGACTCGGGAGATCACCCATTAGCTGAGTCGGAGTTTTCGCGGAATATCGAACGCATGTAACGCATTTATGAATGTGAGATTTGATCATGCTTCGCGCTGAAATTAACCAATACTTTTGACGGAGACACCTAAGCGTGAGTTGAGTCCCTCCATGGAGGGAGCGTCGGTGTGCTTGATCGATCAAAAGTTCAGGCAATATGATGTCTGGGGAGTATGACGGGGTGTCGCTCATCGTAACTCAGCGCGGAGTTCTCGAGCCGCCCGCCAAGCCGGATTAATTGATCTTTCCCGATAAAGGGGTGGAGAGAGCGTAAGGAACTTGATCGCGATACAGCGGCATGAGCCTTTAAAGCTTTCAAGTCGTCCGAAAAACAAGTCGCTTGTACCGATCGAAGCCAAAAGACTGAAGCTTCGTGGATCTCCTCTGCGGTCAAGGGAGACTTGACGATCACCGAAGAGGCGACTTTATTTTTTAAGTTTTGAACGAAACGTCGAATGTACGCGGTAATACGAAGAAGTCGGATCCAGCTCGAGCAGGAGGTGGGCAGATCCCACTCAGGAGTTGGATCGACGAGATGAACGGTAGCTTTACGCGCTTCGGAAGATACCGTTTGTAAGATGTCCTTTGTCGATAGGAGTCGGGGGGATCGGCCACGAGGCCGGGGATTTACGAAGCCACGGCGGGCCGGACCACCATAATTCGTTATTGATGAGATCGGCAGCGGAGGAACCGCGAGAAGCGCAGTCGGCAGGATTGTCCTGAGAGCGAACGTGCTGCCAACGTACGGACGGAAGGCGCGTCTGCACCTCGGAGACGCGGTTCGCGACATAGGAATTCCATCGGGAGGGATGTTGTTGAAGCCACGCTAATACGATCTGAGCATCAGTCCATCCAAATAAGAGAGCTCGCATCAAGCGCAGGGTATTTCTTACCCATTCTAGCAATCGAATTAATAGAACGACGGCGTTAAGTTCCAATCGTGGAACGCTAACGGTCTTCAATGGCGCGACTTTCGTTTTGGCCGCGAGGAGGATGACTTGAATGTTAGAGGGAGAATGCACAATTCGGAGGAAAACTACCGCGGCGTAAGCGCGAGTGGAGGCGTCCGCGAAGCCGTGCAATTCAACATCGAGTTTATCTTGACGCATCCCTGTCCATCGAGGAATGCGTATTTTGCTAATATTAGGCAAGTCTGAAACGTAATTGAATCCAATGATGCAGAAGATCATCGGGGATGGGATCATCCCAATCAATTTTACGGAGCCAGAGCTCTTGCATCAACATCTTGGCCGCGATGACTATCGGTGACGCCCAGCCGAGGGGGTCATACAGTTTTGCAATAAAT
Organism: Temnothorax ravouxi; assembly: GCA_030770255.1. NCBI lineage: Eukaryota > Metazoa > Arthropoda > Insecta > Hymenoptera > Formicidae > Temnothorax > Temnothorax ravouxi. The sequence goes on from JASTWP010000619.1 coordinate 121,434, forward strand.
GACAAAACGGAGCGCTTAGTATGAACTGTCACGGCGTATGGCGAAATTACGAAACGAAACGAGTCATCGCGTGGTGACCAAGACAGGCCGAGGACCTTGAGCGTGTCATCGCGATTGATCGAATAGTCCGAGGATTCCCGTTGGTCCTCTGGAATATCCGTCAAAAGTTCGGCTGAATTCGCGGCCCATTTTCGAAGGGGAAAACATCCGCGATTCATTATGCCCACGAGTTGCTTGCGCTTTTTCGAGCAGAGACGGAAGGTCGTCTGCTCCGAAAAGAACGTCATCGACGTAGGTCGACTCTTCGATTATAGCGACCGCGTCGGGGAAGTCTTTACCTTCGTCGCGAGCTAATTGGAGAAGGGAGCGCTGTGCGAGAAAAGGCGAAGGTTTTTGCCCGTAGGTCACGGTGAGTAAGCGGTAAAGCAGAATCAACAGACTGTCGGGAGGGCGCCAAAGAATTCGTTGATAGTCCGCGTCGTCCCGATGCACGCGTATTTGCCGGAACATTTTAGCAATGTCAGCCATGTACACGTACAGAAAAAGTCGCCAGCGCAGGATTATCGCGGCGATGTCTTGTTGAAGTTTAGGTCCCGCCATTAAGAAATCATTGAGCGAGGTTTTGTCGGCCGATGCGCTTGAGGCGTTAAATACAACGCGTAATTTGGTCGTTGTACTCGATTCGCGTAAAACAAAATGATGCGGGATGTATATCGGGGGGTAAGGGGGGCGCTCGTCCGCTCGCACCGCCTCCATGTGCCCCATCGATTCGTATTCTTTTAGAAAATCGTGATACTGCGCGGCGATTTCTGGTTTCCGCGAAAGTCGGCGCTCCATGTTGGAGTAAAGAAAGGAGGCCTTTCGAAAAGTGTCGCCGATGCGAGGGGGGACCGTTTTTGAACGGCAGACGCACAATGTAGCGTCCTTGTGAATCGCGAGAATGAGTCGTCGCAAAATGCCTCTCGCAACGTTCGTCCTCTTCGGTGAGAGGAGTTTGAGAGGGGATACTTTCGTCCTCCCAAAAACTTTGAATTAAGGAATTCGTATCCTCGCAGGATACGCAATTCAGGACAGAAGCGGACTCTCCGGCCGGGCGCGCAGGGCCGGCGGGACCGGAGAGGATCCATCCGAAAATCGTAAGCTGGCCCGTCGGTGTGCCGACCGGGCCTTGACGTAGGCCGTCGAGTAGCAAGGACCCGTATAAATCCGCTCCAATGAGGACATGAATCGGTTGATTACAGGAGGGATCAGGATCTGCTAAGTGTAAATCGCGTAGATGTGGCCACATTGCGGCAGGCTTCGGTAGAGAGGCTGTATACGAAGTGATTCTTTGATATACGTAGCCCGAGAAGGGGAATGTCGGTCCCTGTTTGTCGCAGGGCGCGAGAGTAAGATTAACTTGTGACCGCGCGACTCCATTAAATTTTTCTCCGAAACAATGTATTTTCAACGCGGCACGATGACGCCTAGGTTCGCATAGTCTGACAAAGAGATTCTGATATGAAACTGTATGTCGAGCCCTGATCTAGCAGTGCACGCACCTTAAACGTACGGCCCTCGATTGTACTTAGACTAACATACGCGGTGGCGAGAAGTACATGAGGCGGCTGCTTTACAAAATCTCGAGAAGCATGCACGGTTTGAACGGACGCTGAGGGCACGGCCGTTGACTCGGAGGCAGCGGCGACTGACACAGCTGACGGAGCTGAGGACGGCGAATTATTCGCTGAAGGCGTACTATTTTCTGTACCCTCGCTGTGAAGCAGTGAATGGTGAGCTTGACGGCATCGATTGCAACGTCCTTTACTCGGGCAATTCTTTAAATAATGCTCGGTCCTCAAACAATTGAAGCAACACATTATGCTGTCGCGCGACGAGTCGACGCTGCTCAACCGGCAGACTTAAAAATTGATCACACTTTGTCAGACCATGGTTTCCGGAACAACGTACGCATTTGACGGCGACACATTATTCACCGAAGTACGTGCTTTACCGCGTGAATTATTCGGCGCAGAGTCGGATTGCGAAGGGTAATCCGTGAGACCGCGAATGCGGAAAGTCATGAAATCATGAATCTCCTTATACGTAGGGTAGGCATCCGTGTCGCCTCGTTTAAGATTCCATTCATTTCGCGTTCGCGGACTGAACTTTTGCGAGATAATATAAACCAGGAGATCGTCCCACGCATCGACGGGACGTTCGAGATTCGTTAACGCGGCGAGAGCTGCGGACACACTATCGCGAAGTTTTTTCAGCTCGGTCACGTTCTCGTTTTTCATTTTCGGTAAGTCGGCGAACGAATGGATATGCGCGTGAATAATCGCGTTGCGGTTGTCGTATTCGTTGACAAGAAGTTGCCAAGCTGCCTCGTAGTTCGCGTCAGAGATTTGAATGTTATTAATCAACGACGCGGCCTCGTCGGAGAGGCTCGCTTTCAGATAATGTAATTTCTGCGTTTTTGTTAACGATTCATTGTTTGCTACGAGAGACTCGAAGATTCCTCGATAAATTTTCCCATTTCGCGAAAGCACCAGAAAATTTCGGAAGCGAGATACGAGGCAGATGCAATGACATGCCGGAGTGCGCGTCGCGATAAGAAGACTCGTTACCTCGATACGGCGCGCTCGGGGCGTCGTCACTTAATTTACCGATGACCTCGTGGAGATGGTCCGCCGCGTCGAAGTAGGACTTCCTCGGCGGCCAGAAATTCCTCTTCTTTGAAGTAGCGGGTCGACTTCTTCTCCTCCGCCGTAGCCGTCTGCAGCAGCTGGAACGTGGAGGGCTTGAAGTTTCTCCCAGAGGCCTTCCAAATTCGTCAGTCTCCCCTTCGTCTTAGGGAGCGTGATTTGAGCCTTGGGAAGCTTCTTGAAGTTAATCAGCGCCCGTCGGAGCTGATCCATCGCATTGCCTTGAGCAATGAGTAGATTTTCGAGATCCGACATGTTGCGAGTCGATCTCGAGGAAGAGCGAAGACGCTCGTTCGCGACTCCGCGGCGAGCAGCAGGGCGGTACTCGCGGGAGTCAGGGACGTCTTGCACGTCTCAAAGCGGGGCGCCAGTCAGGCGGCCTGTGAGCGTATCTCAGCACGATACGTTTTCTGGAGGTCACGCAGGAACCTCCGGAGCGGAGCGAAGCCGGGTAGCGCCGGGTCTTCCTCCCAGGGGGCACCGATCTTTAAGCGAGCGGGTGCAGAGCGCTCTTTTTGTTCGTACAGGAAGAGCGAAGACGCTCTTATGCGATTCCGCGGCGAGCAGCAGGGCGACACTCGCGGGAAGCAGCGTAGCAGGAAGAGCGAAGACGCTCTTATGCGTTTCCGCGGCGAGCAGCAGGGCGATACTCGCGGGAAGCAGGGACGTAGCACGTCGCAGGGCGCCCGTGGGGCGGCGGATGCGTAGCGTATGAGCACGATCCGAGTGCTGGAGGTCACGCAGGAGCCTCCGGAGCACTTCACAAAACACGAGGCACCAATCTTTAGGAGAGCGGGTGCAGAGCGCTCAATGTTCGGAGTGAGCCACGGAGTCGAGAGCACGTATCGCGGAGCACCCGATGAACCGGTACGGTCCGATCACACCGTGATGGGCAACGGTTCGAACGGCGAACTCCGTTTTCTAGCGAGTCGAGTGAGCGCGACGGTCCGTCTGTCTCGGAGCAGCACAACGCGATCACTATTGAGGCGGTCGAACTGTCTATGCCGGTCTTTTAATCACTAATCCGGCTCGAAGGACCATTAAATGTTAGTGGACCGCTCGGCGTTTTCGCGCGGCGCGCCGAGGAAGGCACAAAAAAATGAGTCAGGTTTCTCGTGTAAAACGAGACAAGAGTCACTTTATTAAAAGCGGGTTACACTGTCTGACCTGTGCGCGTTTCTATTTCGCACTCGCTATTTCGATACTGAATTCTACTCCGTTTTCTCGACGTCGACAAATACAAGTATCGCGTACGAGTTATGATGGCTCACTGCCCGTCCCGGCCGGAGCAGGCAAGGGATCGCGGCCGGAGCTTCGCGTTAGGCCGCGAGGAATTTGACGACGTGAGAAACGCTGATTGGCTCCAAATCGGCTAACGACCCGACTATTGGTCGCGGTGCTTGCGATCACGCGAGAAACACCTGTGGCCGTTTGCTCGAAAACACCAAAAAAAAGGGGGGAAGTAAACCGTCGCGGTTTGGAGCCACTCGAACGATCTCGAAGAATATTCGCTTTCACGAAGAATATTCATTTCGCGAATATTCATTTATTCGATTCTCAACATAACGAACAGTTAAAAAAAGCTTTTTTTCTTAGATAAAAAAAAAGAACATTTTTTATAAAAACGTTTATCAGTCGATTTAACATTTTAACATTTTGATTTTATAAAAACATTCCTAGAAAACGAGTATGTCGTACAGAGGACCTATTTTGCCGTTAATAAGACGTCAGAAAATAACGTCAATTGTCTGTGACATTAGACCGTCATTATGCCGCCAATTAGTGACGTCAGAGAATGGTCAGTAAAGGACCATGACGTCAAAA
>JASTWP010000620.1:0-125838 GCA_030770255.1 Temnothorax ravouxi
AACAACGATGCGATTATATTTAGATCTTGTGTCCCACAGTTGCTCTTTACTCGCTCGCGAGGATCATGCTTGATTTTATGAGCACTCGTTGCCAACAGTATGTGCCTGTATTTTTTCAGATCTTCCCTCGTGTAAATCTCATCATCGGGCATTCTTTTGAAGATCAACTCGTAAATGCCAGGTGTGCCGCCGTATCGTACGCCATCGATAATTATGGTAGCCGCGCTATTCACGTCAAAACGTTTATTACCTAGCATCAGTCCGTCTTTGCCGAAATAAATGCCGTATGCGCTGTCTATACCTCGATCGGCGCTTCAGAAAAGCCTTGATGTACTCTCGGCCCAGTGGACCCAAGTGATCTTGCAACGATTGTAGAAACGTTTCCTGTTCCGTCGGCGTTTCCAACGTCTTTTGTACGGATGTTTGCAATCGAATCGTCCGTGGTTTCAAAAACATTCGCGCTTGTGAGAAATTCGGGAATTGTATCTTGCACGGTTCCCGTCGTCGTTGTGGTCGGTGTGGAGGTTATCTGTAGTACTTTCGTTCGTTTTGATTGATTAGATTTAAGCGGTGTCGATGAGAGATTCAACATGGAGTCTGATCGCCCTCTCTTTTTCGACGTCGCATCCTCCCAATTCTCCTCATCCTCTTCCTCCTCCTCGCGCTGTTGAACGGATAGCGGTTCGATTTTCGCGTCAGCGTCGCTCTCCGTCGGTTCCTCTTTTTTCACCGCGGTCAAGCTCGAGTTATCGACGATCTTTTTCAGCGGTCCAATAAGAGGTTTAAAGTGCGTGTCCAACTCAATGTTCTTCTCGATCTTACCGGTTTTCAAAGCGCGAAGTTTCTTGCGAATCGAATTACTCGTTTTCGCAATCTCTTTCACGATCTTCTCGCGTTCGCGAATATTCTCGCTCCCGTTGATCGCGGCCATCGCGGGGAAAACAAAGCAGAATGTTGATCTCTATAAGGCTAACGTTTCACCTCCGTCAAGGTATCGGCACCGACTGATTGCTTTTGCGGTATCGCGAACACGTTAAATCCTTTTCTGTATCGGCCGTTCGAAAGCGCGCTGTCCTTGTCTATTACTACGAAACCGTACTTGCATTGCCAACAATCGTGACACAACGAGCAAAATTCGTCGTACGACATGTCGGTATTTACGTGATCGTTGTACACGTGTTTCAAATTGGTACCATCTTGTTTGAACAGGATCAGCAGGTTCGCGTTGTCGCGTATCAGATGTTTAGGTATTCTCGCGTACGTCTGACAGAGATAGAAGGAGTCGACGCTCGAGTGCCTGCCCATTGAGAAATACTCTCTCACCGTGTCTTGCTTGTCGCACGCTACGTCATCGAAGACGAAGATCAAGTTTGGACGCGCGTCGCTCGGTGGAATGACGTCACTGTTATTGGAGAACGTAAAGTAGCCGATTTCGTCGATCGATGTCAGCAAATTCTCCAAATATTGATATTTCGGCTGTTGCAACGATTTCGAGTATACGTATACGTTTTCGAAACGTACGCCGTGCGGACTTTCCAGCAAGCTTATCAAAACGTTGGTTTTACCGCAATTCGATGGGCCGCAAATGATCGCGCGTATAGTAATCGGTAACATCGTACCGTGCTTGCGTTTCTCCGCGTTGTCCCCCATCGACCGTAATCTGTCGTCGCAATTGGTCACGCGAATCGCCAACGGTTGTCGCACGAATCTCATTTTTTTCCACACTGCCGACTCTCTGGCTGACTCGAACGCCTATTTATAGGCAAGCGGAACCGCGAATCGCTCAGTAGCAAAGATGTTCGTCCTACTGTCGAGACCTTCCGATATTCGCGACTTGAGCGCCGAACAGCTGCAATTTGTGCCGAAAGCCGTTCTGTTGCAAATGTGCGGCAATCACGTCCACTACGTGTGGGACAAGCTTCCGGAACATATAAAGGCGGATTTGGAGGTTCAGACCTATCGTCGCTGTTACGAACATTACAATCAACCGTGGCAGCGAAGGCACGTCGACGGTCCCGCGCCATTGATAAAGGATTGCGGCGAATGTCAGCGAAAAAAATTGGTGAAGGCTTGTTAAATCGCGCGATAAACGCACTTCCGATCGAATTGCATATTCCCGGCTATCAATTTTGTGGCCCGGGCACTCATTTACAAGAACGATTGGCGAGAGGCGATCGAGGTATTAATCCATTAGACGCAGCGTGTCGCGAGCACGACATAGCTTATTCGCGTAGCAACGATCTCGCCGAGAGATACTCGCGGCGGACGAGATACTCGCTGCGGAAGCGCGAAAACGCATTACCGCGAAAGATTCGACTCTCGGAGAGAGAGCTGCCGCTACAGCCGTCTGGGTGGCCATGAAGGCTAAGACGAAATTCGGTATGGGTTTGAAAACAAAGAAGACGAAGAAGAAGAGAGTATCGAACAGGCGAATACTTTCGGTGGCGAAACGAGGCGGCGCGATACCGATTCTACCGTTATTGGGAGTTCTCGGCTCGTTGGTCGGCGGAGCGGCGGGAGGCCGTAAAGGCCGTGAACGCTAACAAAGCCGCGCAGCGTCAGCTGGAAGAATTGAAACGTCACAATCGCGCCATGAAAGGTCACGGACTTTATCTCGCTCCGTACAAACGCGGGCAAGGAATGCGGACATCGAAGAAGAAGAAAAAAAAAAGTCGCGGAGATATTAAAAATTCCCAAGGGCGTAACAACCAACGTACAACTACAAGAACTGGCAAAGCGTATGCGCATTCCATATTTTAGAGGTATTTTTATGCGTACTGCCTTACCAACAGAGGGAGTGCGTCGAAACGAGAGTGGTATCGTGAATTTGGATAACGCCGAGGGACCAGGTACTCACTGGGTGGCGTACGCGAAGAAGGGAGATCGAGCCATATATTTCGACAGTTTTGGCAATCTTCGACCGCCGAGGGAATTGGTGCTGTATCTAAAGAACAACGTGACAAAGATAGAGTACCCAGACAGCACACAATATCCTATGAATGTCCATTTTATGTCCGAAATGCCCATGAACGTTATATGAATATATATGAATATATATAGCATATTGGTGTTATTGGGGGTACAATCACACGTCTTTTCAACGATACGATCAGAGCAATTGCGGACAACTGTGTCTACGCTTTCTACAGACAGTTAACGATCAATTTAAAGACGACCGTCGCGCTGTTTGAACTCAGTATTCATTCAAACATGTCGCTGACATTCACGCTCACCGGCAAAAGTAGCGTCCTCGCGGTAAGCTACTTTCCCGCCGTGGACTTGAGCGATGGCGATTACGAGCTCGGCCTGACAAATTTTGAAACCTATTACACGATACCGAACGTGAATTCTTCGAACAATAAATTCTACTATGACGACAAGGAAATTACCATTCCCGAAGGATCGTATGAATTGCGTGATATAAACACGTATCTGAGACGCGTCATTTTACGGGATCAATCCAATAATGCCGCGAGAAAAAAACACGCCGGCGAAGATGAAGAGTATCCGTTGATTATTCATGCCAACAACAATACGATGAAGAGCGAGATCAAGTGCGCTTTCAGAGTAAATTTTAACAAACCGAACAACATTGGATCGTTGCTGGGATTTTCAACGAATCGCGTGCTGGAGCCGCGACAATGGTACGAATCGGACGTACCGATAAATATCATTAGCGTAAACATCATTCGCGTAGAGTGTACTGCGGGCGCGTACAACAACGGCAAACGCGTTCATACGATACATGAGTTTTCACCGAGCGTGCCACCAGGATATAAGATATCGGAAACACCGGCACAGATCATTTACCTGCCGATCACCGCACGGAGCATTACGGACCTAACGATTCGCGTTGTGGATCAGGACAATCGATCGATTGATTTTCGAGGAGAAGAGATCACCGTTAGATTGCACGTACGACTGCAACAGCGATAACGCGCGCGCGCGAGTGTACGGACGACGTATGAGATGCTCGTACTGAGCTCGGAGCACGCGAGAGATAAGAATATCTTTACGGCAGCGGTTGACGATATCACTCGATCGACATTCGGTAGAGCTAAAAAAGAGACGAGAAAGAAGCTCACCGCATCGAACGTTGAATTTCTACGATCTTTGGGATTCGCGGTACAAAATATCTGAGGCAACATGGCTGAAATTCTTTACGTTGGAAGTGAACCAATCTTTGACGACAGTGTCGTCAAGATTGAAACACACACGTACAATCCGTACGCCAATACGACGTTTGGACACAACGACGAGATAAGAATACCCATACAACAACAAGATTTATACACGTTGCCGTGCGAAAGCTTTCTCTACGTCGAAGGAAGATTGGTGGTGAAGAAAAGGAATGACGAGTCTGCGACAACGCTTGTGACTAATTGCGTGGCGTTCATGTTCGACGAAATTCGATACGAGCTCAACGGCGTGGAGATTGATCGCAGCAGAAACGTTGGAATAACCAGTACTATCAAGAACTATATATCGATAACGTACGACAAGGCTGGGATGTTGCGGAATGCTGGATAAGACATTTCAGCTAGCCGCGGGGAAGGATATTTCAATTTTTGCGTTCCGCTCTACACATTGTTAGGCTTTTGCGAGGATTACAAACGCGTGATTGTTAACGCTCGTCACGAATTAATTTTGATACGAGCGCGTAACGACAACAATTCCATTATAGGAAATCCGGCGACTGAGCCGGAAATCGAGTTGTTCAAAGTACAGTGGCGAATGCCTCACATTACGTTAAACGATGTCAATAAACTGTCCATGTTACGGGCCTTGGGAAGCGGACGATATCTTAGTGTCAGTTTTCGTTCGTGGGATCTGTACGAGTACCCCCTGTTGCAGAGCACGACCAAGCATTCGTGGGCCGTCAAGACCGCGACTCAGTTAGAGAAACCGCGATACGTTATCTTTGCGCTGCAGACCGGTCGCAAAAATATCATGGATCAAAATATTGGTTATTTCAATCACTGTAACTTGACCAATATCAAGCTTTATCTAAACTCTGAATTTTATCCATACAATGACTTAAATCTAGATTTTGACAAAAATCGATACGCCCTTCTTTATGATATGTATGCGCGTTTTCGTAAAGCTTATTACGGATACGATCGCTACGATACGTTTCTCACTTTGAATACATTCCTGACGCTTGGACCTTTCGTCATCATCGATTGTTCCCGACAAAACGAGTCCGTTAAGAGCGCCCCGGAGATGTGCGAATAGAATTTGACTGTAAAGAGAACGTGCCTGCAAATACTACTGCTTATTGTCTCATCTTGCATGACCGCGTAATCGAATACTGTCCGTTGTCAAACGTAGTGCGCAAACTCACGTAAATTGTAATACCGGTAAAAATTTCTATATAAGAGAGACAGATGTATCGCGATGCGATACAGTACGGATCGTTTCTTCGCTGCATCATGATCGCGCCAACGTTCGTCGATCTGCAAGGATTCATCGTCGGGATGAAATTTGTCGTAAAGGAGGCAGCGGTGCTGAGAAACGGGACCGTTCTGGAGCATTACATCTTTACGTGCCCCATGCCGTGGAGTCTCCTTACAAATTTCGACAAGTCATGTGCTTCCTGGCTGATTGCAAATTACCATGGATTGCCATGGAATGAGGGAAACGTGCCGTATGGTATGGTAAAACGCCTAATTACGTCAGCCGTGCTTGGTACAGACGAGGATGACGACGACGAGATGCCGACTCTCGTGTACGTCAAGGGATGCCAAAAACAAGAATGGCTGATGGATCTGCTCGAGAATAAAGCGAGAAGAAATTTGACCATCGAGACTCTGGATGCGGATTACAAAGATGTCAAATCTTTAAATAATCTAGATGTTACCAATACTATGCGATGTGGAAAACATGTTAAGAATTGCGCGATGCAAAATGTATTAAAATTATTTAACTGGTGGTCGAAACGTCAGAGAAAGATGTAATTTTTTTTTTTAATAAAAAAATATAAATTTTATATGTATGTGTAAATTTTACAATGTTTAATTTTTTTCTCCATTAGTCGATAGTGTACAAAATTAGAGAATATGTAGGTATACGTGACGAATTCTATCTCGAGAGTTTCGAGGGGGAGAGGGGGGGAGGGAGTATCAGCGAACATGTTTGAACATGTTTCACGGTTGATGTCATGCGGAGGGGAGTATACGTCTTAATAAAAAACATCCTACCTTAGTCCCCTCTCCTAGATTCCAGAGCGCTGATTGCGCGTATCAGAAACATTAAATTCCCCTTACTTCATCATAGTTTTGGAAGTTGCCGCGTATACTCGATTAATTTTAACCGACTAGTCTCGTATCGGCTGCTTGTGTGAACGGTCCGCTTTTCATAACCGAAAATGTATTCCGTTGGAGGAAGCAACGGCGGCTACAGTGGCAGTAAACGTATGAATTATTACGTACCGATTGGCGATGTTGAAACTTCAACGTGTGAAAACAAGTAAGTTTTGTATAATTTATAGAGCTTTATATTTTTTATATCTTTTTGCGAATTGTATTATTTTGAAAATAATCTCATTATTTTTTTCTACAGCATCTCGTTCGAACGTCGCGCGGTTCGTATACTAGGCAGACGATACGCATTGACTTCAACAGCTTATAAATATTTGGATATTGGAATCAGCGTGGGACCTGTGTCCTTTGTGGAACTACTTCTCGGTGACAACCGAGGAAATCAGATGGTGTTGGCTCATACGACGTGGACAGCGCTAATTGAAAGACGTGCGGATATCGAACGACTCTTGCAGTCAGCCGCACCTTCATCAATGTCGATTTGAGATCTAGTTATAGAACTCGTAAAAATACGTGATGCAAATGTTGTAAAATTGACGTCGTGCGACACCAGCTTGTATATGAAATCATCGACCATACTTTTCTTATTCGAATTAGAACATTGCGTCGAGAATGTGTATTTTCAACTATGTCAAAATGTTCGCGGCGTAAGTGAAAAATTTAAACAGTTTGTAACAATTTTACGTCAAAATTGTATCACCGATAAATGTAACGCAGTTAGAATCTTGCGTGAAGTTTATGATAAAAATTCGGTTATTGATTGCGAATTACTTTCTTACGCTTTAAACAATATTGTATACGATGCGACACATGATAAATAAATGTATATTAAAATGCATATCACTGTATCTAAAATTATCTTTTCTTCCAATTATCTTTCCTTCTCCTAATTACTTATTATAATGAAAAGAAACGCGAGCGAAGGGACCCGAAGCGAGAGAGGACGCGAACGAAGAGACGTGTGCGACAGAGAACGTGTTTACATGTGTCGATGCTCCGTCGAACTTTTGTCCCTGCCATTGTAGTGCAAGATATATTTTATCTTAATTTCTTTTCGTTGGAAGAGGTTGTCCGTTTCTTAAATTGTTAACATATTTTGTTCTTCGGTGACATTTTACTCAGCTTCGTTCTACAACCGTCGTGAAATTCAGTCTCGTTGAATCTGCGAACGCGTTCGGACAACTGCCCGAAACAAGTTATTCTTAAAATGGTTCGCGCGCGAGACTTAATTGAAATTTCGTATCTCGCCGATGGGGTAAGTATGGTGATTCGCGAGTGATTTTTAATTCATAGTGTGTTTAATTTATAGTTTCTACATTACAGATGCTGTGGGTGGATAATATTCCAATTCGTCATGTCCATATACGTGACGTGATATACCTGCGGATCCCACTCGATCAGGTATGCGTGACATATTTAATATTTTTTAATAATATTATTGTAACATTTTTAACATTTATTAACATTTATTTTATTTTTCAGGGGTGGTTGCAGTTGGAGGATATTTGAATCAGGAACTTTCTGAATGTCCCAGACATAATAAAGAGAAGATTCGATAGACGGGAACGTAAAAAAAATAACGATAATGTTTGGTCTGCGCGGGAAGAGATATTTTGCCTCCCCAGGTTATTAAAAATTAAAAAAAATTTTTTTTATAATTGTACACAAATTTTCTTAAAATAAAAAGAAAAAAATATTAAATAATTATTATATTTGTCTATTTCCTTTCCTTCTCCCCTTCCTTAGATAGTTCAATAATATATATATAATAATAAAATATATTTACATTATTTAGATGATTTGTAAATTTAGATGATTTGTAAATATTTGCGATACATAATTATGTAGATTAAAGAATATTTTCAGATACTTAAATATAAGCTGCATTATTAGTCTTCTTTATTTTAAAAAAGATTTTGATTCTTGAAATATTAAAATTATTATGGCATGGTCCAATACATATTTAATATATTTAAAAGATTAGTTTTTAGAGAAGAGCATGTAGTCCAATTAATGAATAAGAAAGAGAGAACGCGAACGAAAAGACGGTCCTTTTCGAGAGGAAGAAAGAAGAAAAGAAGGAAAGAAAGAAATAACGCGCGACGTCAAAATCGAATGGTGCCGCAAAAACATGACCCAATGATCCCAACATGTTCGTCATAAACCAATAAATTGCCCTAAAAAACATGTCTGAAGAGGACATTGCGGCGGTTAACCCTAGACATGCACAGCGGGGGTCTCCGAAAGACTCCCAGACCAACTTCTTTTTCCGGCGTTTTATTGTTTCTCTTTTTTTACCCCGTTTCGTTCTGCAACCGTTGTATGTTATAAATTTTTCTTAAAATAAAAAAGAAAAAAATATTAAATAATTATAATAATGATCTATTCCCTTTATTAGATAGTTCTCCTGGACAGAAAAATAAAGAGAGACCGCGGCGTCACGCCAGTCGCAGGTCATAAATTATAGCCGCCTGCCATAGGCGCTCGCTCACATCTGAAGTGTGAAATGACATCTGTTTATAAATACTATCGGCCGAACATCGACGCGAGGCGGCATTTGTTTATAAGAACATGCCCCGACGCGCTCGCCTGTCCCCCCCCTCCAACCCTAGGACCCAAAGGCCCTTGCCCACGACTCCCCCCCCTCCACCCGCAGACCCCGCGGCAGCGAGTCCCCTCGACCGCGAGTCCCCCCCGCCCCGCTCCCCCCTGAGATCCCCGGCCTAGAACTGTCCCTTTTACCTTACTAAGGTTTTTGTGTCAAGCATTGTCGGCACGTAATAATTGGGAGGATAATCACTTTAATGTCCCCTACTTCAGTCTTACTCATTTGATGTCTGCGCTCTATCACATTCAACGTGGCAAACGATATTGTTCAGCGTGCGAGTCACATGCAAGTGCTCTATCAAAGAATTTGACGTGATCTAAAAAAAACATGGAACATCCCGATGAAACGGAACGCGACCTGGTGGAACAATCCAACGAAATCGCTTCTTTGGGCGAATATTTTGCATGGGAACAGCGATGCGAGAAATTTATTGAGCAGCTCGAAGAAGACTGTCGTTCCAAACGTCCGCGGCTCTCATCAGACGACTTTCATACTGTCGGAAACAGACAATCTTTAGTGGCAAGAATCGCGCGACTCGAAGGTGCGAAGATTCTATTACAGTTGTATAACGTATGTATACTATACATACGTTATACTATACATACGTTATACAATACATACGTTATACATTTTTATACACACGTTACAAAGGTATTCGGTAATGTCCCCACGGTAACGTATCGGTCGAATTAGGTATAATATATCGCTTGTCGTCGTACGGACTCAGAGCGATTTTTGTTTTGGACACGGTGTACACCTCGTGCAACTTCGATCGTATACAGGACTGCTGCCGCGTCATTTCAATTTCGTCTCGCAGACACCGCGTGTAATCGTCGAACGTTATAGTACGCGCTACGACGTTGCTCTTGACACCTTTCGCTTTTTTACAGTCTTTCTTACCATCCACCCTCAACGCGTACATTTTCGCCGTCCGACGAATTCGGTCATGATCGCACCGTTGTTTTCATCTTTCATCAAGCCCGGCACCTTCTTGTTCTCGAGCGTTATACCGTACGGGTTGTCGATCGCGTAATCGCTCGTGTCGAATTTAGCGATGTCGCGTTTCATGTCCCTGTACACATCCTCGCATTTTACGTGATATATCAGACTGTCCGTATCGGTGTACATAATTCTACACATGTCTTCATACAGGAGAGACATGTACTCGTAATGAAATTCGTACAAACAAACTTTCGATATGTCGAGAATGCACATGCCGACGTAAATAGGTTTGTTAAATTTAACTTCGAGTTTTCGCAGTTCAACGGCTATCAGATTTTCCGAAAACACGCTCCTGCTATGAAAATTTGGTCGCGCGATTATTGCCTCCGCGCCGTATCTACCGTTCCACTTTGTCAGTAATTTTACATCAACGTGATTGCGTACATTCTCCATAGTTTTCCCAAATACCGCGTTGTTCATCAATTTATATAAATTTTTCTCAAACTCATTTTTGGCCAATGTTCTAAATTTTGTATTAAGTTCGATGTAAGTGCGGAGCCACGGAGATTGAGCAAATTGCAATACGCGATGTATCTTTGTGACGCGAAGGCCGTGGCGCGTGCACTGCTGTAGGTTGCGGTAATGTATGACATAACGCTTTTTATCGTACAGCGTGGCGAGAAGTTTTTCCTGCCGTTTGCCTGGCGGTTTATCGCGCGTCGGACAGAACGGTAGGTCGGCGTGTGCGTCGTGTTTATGCTGCGGATATTCGAGATCGACTTCGAGAATGTAACCCTTGGGCGAGTCCAAAGCGATCGCGCTAAACTCGAAATTTGAGACGTCTTTGACCCATCGAAAATCTGCGTAGGGCAGTGGCTGACACATCGCCCAGCCGTACAAGTTGTTTACATCGAAATACATCAGGTATGACGTCGGTTTTGACCGATCGTAAGATTGCATGTACTTGTTATTAGCCAGCGCGTATCTGCCGGAACATTGACTCAAACCGCCGCGTATACCGCGTTCGATGAACATGACCATGTCAATGTCTGTGAGCAGTTCGAAATTTACGCGAGTATGCTTCAACATGGCCATGTGAAACCTGGCAAAGTGTAGTAGTACGCGGGATCGAGTCCGTAACTCGCTATACAACTGTCGCGGAAATTTTCAAAAACGTCGGCCAATAACAAGACATCGGTCTTCAAATACAGATCGCTGTATTCGCCCAAGGTTCGAACGGAGAACCGTCGCCAGACGTTCGCGGCGTGTTCGTAATCGCTCTCGGATACGGTGTCACCGGTCAAAGAACTGTAAAACGATTCGCGCGGTGGTAAACACGTGTCGTCCAGCTTGTCCACACAATCCACGTATTCGTACGGAAATACGCCTTTTCGCGTCAAAAGATCAAAATCCTCGGTCGATAATTGTGAAAATTGTGAACGTACAATTTTTAACTTATCTCCGCATAGAAAAGATGCTAATTTATCGAGGCTCGTGCTAAGAAATTTGTACGAGTCAATGAATCTTAATTTGATGCAATTTCTTTTGTCTTTATCTTCAGTGCTTTTAACGTTCTTTGTAAATGAAATGTATTTTTCTTTTGTGATTGGAAGTAAATCTACGTGTCCTTCGTACGCCGTAGCTATTTCCATGATAATAAAATGCGCGTCGTAACCCGATAAATTATGAAAAATTATTGGAATGTAATGCAAATCTGTGTAATTTAGATTACAGTTGGAATGCGCGGGACCTCTATAACGACCGGTCAGATGACAATGATCACGTACTCGCACGTCGTCTGGCTTAAACGGTTTTTCGCAAATGTGGCAATGCGTCGCGCTGTGAAATATCTCCCGCTCGTCTCGCGTTAATTTCGTCATACGAACATTACCGGATAAGATAGTCTTTACATCGTGTGCTAAACGTCTTAGTTCCTCGGTGAACCACGCGACGCAATCCTTATCGCGACAAAACCGATACGCGGATAACGAGTCGTCGTACGAGCACCGCACGTAATATCCTATGCTAAATACCCGATGATGTTGAGATTTGAACGTGGACGTTGTCGGATCCGCATCCGTCTTCTCGAGGATACATTCCAGGTCGGCATATACGACATATGGAAGTCGTTCCTTCCTGCTGTGATTCTTGAAACTCAGCCACTTGTCGTCCTCGCTGGGTAGTCGGATGGCACAGTTGTTTATCTCTCGGCAGTCTACTCCGTAGGCTTCTAATTTCTCGCTCGATCTAAAATAATGTAAACAACTGCAAAAAGAAAAACACATTTTTTAATTTTTATATTAAAAATATTTTATAATTTTATTAAAAAAGAGTATAGGTACTCACCGATCGCAAAAGTATTTCCGACCATTATGCCTGCTCAATTGCGAGCTAACGAGACGCGATAGGTTCTTTATCCACGCGAAATGTCCCACGTTGTCGTCTCGCGGGTCTTGCACGTACAGCAAATTGACGTGCTTTTCTTTCTTCCGGTCGGTGAGCCGTATCGGGAGAACGTTCGGCGTCTTCTCTCCCTCGATGGCATACACATTGATGGATATATTGTTGTAATTTTCAAAAATTTTAATTTGTTTCAAAGTCATTGGAAACTCAATGCCTTGTAAATTTAATATATTTTTGTAATCAGGGTACGAGGATTCCCGATTATTATTGACCTTGACAGGATACAGCGCGGCGACCACTGACCACGCGAAGCATGCATTGTCCATAGACTGCACGTTGATCACCGCTTTCTTCGATTTAATTTCTTGCGGTAAATTGATGTAACATCCCGCGTGCAATGGATTGTACTTGTTTACGTTCACAGTCAAATTAAGTATACGCGACAACGCCCACCCGCTGTCGCGTTCCTGAAACTCTTCGAGACGCGATAAAGTAGGCTCGATAACGTGTTGCTCGTACCACTCGCGCAGATCCGTCGCACGAAGAAGTTCACGGTTTCTCGTGCTGACACTTTTGTTCGCACGTTTGTCACCCGTCACAAACTCGCCGTTGAACACAGTGTTTATCTTTACACTTGCGTGTCTTTGTATGACGTTTTGCACATGATCGAGCACGATGTCTCTAGCATCTTCGAGAAATTGTCGCGGTTCGATGTAATTGGTATTTATCACTGCACCGGTCAATACACGGCTTTCGAACGCGGCATCAATCTCTCGCCACACGAGTCTTTCCGTGTTTTTGTTACCGCTACTACTACCCGCCGCGTACTCACCACCGATATGTACGAACCGTCTCTGTAATAGAATCTTCGCACCTTCGAGTCGCGCGATTCTTGCCACTAAAGATTGTCTGTTTCCGACAGTATGAAAGTCGTCTGATGAGAGCCGCGGACGTTTGGAACGACAGTCTTCTTCGAGCTGCTCAATAAATTCCTCGCATCGCTGTTCCCATGCAAAATATTCGCCCAAAGAAGCGATTTCGTTGGATCGTTCCACCAGGTCGCGTTCCGTTTCATCGGGATGTTCCATGTCTTTTTTTAGATCACGTCAAATTCTTTGATAGAGCACTTGCATGTGACTCGATCGCACGCTGTACAATATCGTTTGCCACGTTGAATGTGATAGAGCGCAGACATCAAATGAGTAAGACTGAAGTAGGGGACATTAAAATGATTATCCTCCCAATTATTACGTGCCGACAATACTTGACACAAAAACCTTCACCCTCGAATATGAACGTTCGCGCCGCAAAAACTAGCCGAAGACTGATCCGCAAGATGTTGATCCGTAATCATCCTGGCGACAATGGATGCTATGCGTTTGTATAATTATCGTTAGACATATTTTGTTTATACATTCCAGCAGCCGGACATCGGCGCTCGCTTTTTGTAATATGCCGCGCCGTAACCGAATACCGCCGCGACGACGGTTAAATCGTAATCGGCAGCGGCTCTTCCTAGAAAAAAACATGAAGAGGACTCCGCAACGGTTAAATCGTCATCGGCGACAAATTTTATCAATTGTTTACCTCGGCTATTTTATCTTTAAACCGTCGTCGGACCATCAACGCTCGCTTTTGTAGTGAGACGCCGTAACCGAATGGCGGCTCGCATGTTCTAGAAGGGTGAGATCATTGCAGAGTCAAGTGTCTAACTCACTGTTTTGTTTATATTCACCGATAAAATTCCAGCAGCCGAACGGCGCCCGTTAGCCTTTGTAATACCCCCGCGCCGAAAAAATTACCCCCCTCTCCCCCTAGACCACCTTCGGCGTAGAACGCGGACACTTACCCCCTCCTCCCTCTCGGCCTAGAACGCGGATATCTCTCCCCCCTCAGCCGAACGGCGGCGGTATCCCTTGTCAACGATATGTTTATCAATATTTAATAAACAACATGTCCCGATGCGCTAACCGATTCCCCCCCGCCCCCGCTCCCCCCTCGCTTCTGCCCCCCCTGCCCGCTCCCCCCTTGCCCCGGAGTTCCCCCTCTGCCCGCTACCCCCTCGCCCCAGGGTTCCCCCCAGCCCGCTCCCCTGTCGGAGCTCCCGAGGCAGATCTCTCAAAATATTATCTACTCCTGGACATCGAAAACTACGAAGCGCACTATGTGGACCTCGTCATCGGCAACCTGGGACATCTAGAAATCGAATTTAAGATATTAATACACGTAGACACCGAAAACTATGAAGCTCACTATCTAGACATCGTCATCGGCAACCTGGAACACAAAGACATCGCATTCAACGTATTATTACACCTGGACACCGAAAACTACGAAGCGCACTATGTGGACCTCGTCATCGGCAACCTGGGACACCTAGAAATTGAATTCAAGGTATTAATACACGTAGACACCGAAAACTACGGAGCTCACTATCTAGATCGTCATCGGCAACCTGGGACACCTAGACGTCGAATTCAACGTACGATTACACCTGGACACCGAAAACTATGAAGCGCACTATCTGGATCCCGTCATCGGCAACCTGAGACACGTGGACATCGAATTCAAGGTATTAATACACGTAGATACCGAAAACTACGGAGCGCACTATGTGGACCTCGTCATCGGCAACCTGGAACACGTAGACATCGAGTTCAACGTATTATTACACCTGGACACCGAAAACTATAAAGCGCACTATCTGGACCTCGTCATCGGCAACCTGGGGCACCTAGACATCGCATTCAACGTATTATTACACCTGGACACCGAAAACTACGGAGCTCACTATCTAGACATCGTCATCGGCAACCTGGGATACCTAGACATCGCATTCAACGTACGATTACACCTGGACACCGAAAACTATGAAGCGCACTATCTGGATCCCGTCATCGGCAACCTGGGACACGTGGACATCGAATTCAAGGTATTAATACACGTAGACACCGAAAACTACGGAGCGCACTATGTGGACCTCGTCATCGGCAACCTGGGATACCTAGACATCGAAATCAAGCTTGATTCATAAGAATCGACTTAAAAATTTTTTAGCGGCACTTTCTGCCAAGCGTAGAGAACTTTCTTTTCCGGCAGCGGTGGTAATACGATGTAAGGATACGAAATCTCTCTAGATATACATGAAGCAATTGACTCAATATTTATAATACCTAATTTACCTAAATAGAAATCTTCGAATCTTCCTCCTGACCGATAAGTCTATCGACCTATAATTTATCTACTAGATCGTTCGAAATACGCGCGCGATATCGAAACTGGCGATACCTGCGCCGCCAGTGTCGAAAAAGTGAAAGGGACATTTTCTCTGATCACGTGATATGGCATGAGAGACGGTCGACGTAGAAGAAGTATCTTAAAAATAAATTTTCACATTTGGACTTTGCGTCGCAATATCTCCGCTCGTAGGGCACGTAGCGGAATATTATGAGAGAAACTCCCCCCTATTTGGACCCCAAGCTATCGATCAAGCCTACTTAAAACTTGATCCGTTCACTCATTATATGAGATCTCACAACATCTCGGGTACTCGCAACTCGTGCGTTTGCGTAAAAGAGTCACGGTGCGGTCTCGCTTCGCGTGTACTTGGCGCGAGACACTACCGTGTCTCTTGATTTATTTAATTAAGCTTGCACGTAATCAAGATTTTCAACAATAAATTAATGTTCAACGAGAGAAATAAAATTTATATTTTATTTTGTAGTATATCCAAAAAGTTGTAGTTATTTATAAAAATTTCTACGTATTTATGAAAAATTACAAACATGGCCCAAATCGCGTACTTTTGACGTAAAAATAGCGTGAAAAGTGTTGTAATTGTAGTCTTCGCATAATTTTTGCGTAAAAATTTATAAAATTATTTCCACCAGGGAAGAGCTAGGGGTTTCAGGTTCAAATCCAGCGGTGGTAAGCAAATATTTCTAAGTATAATATAAATTTATTTAATTAAGTTTGCACGTAATCAAGATTTTCAGCAATAAAATAATGTTCAACGAGAGAAGTAAATTTTATATTTTAATTTGTAGTATATCCAAAAAGTTGTAGTTATCATAAAAATTTTTACGTATTTATGAAAAATTACAAACATGGCCCAAATCGCGTACTTTTGACGTAAAAATTACGTAAAAATAGCGTGAAAAGTTGTAATTATATTATAAGAAATTGTAGTTTTCGCATAATTTTTGCGTTAAAATTTATAAAATCAAGAGACACGGTAGTGTCTCGCGCCAAGTACACGCGGAGCGAGACCGCACCGTGACTCTTTTACGCGACGCGACGGGTTGCGAGTACCCGAGATGTTGAGATCTCGATAACGAGTGAATGGATCAAGTTCTAAGTAGGCTTGATCGATAGTTGGGGTAAAAATAAGGGGGGTATCTCCTATATAATTTTCCGCTACGTGCCCTACGAGCGGAGATATTGCGACGCAAAGTCCAAATGTGAAAATTTTTTATTAAGATACTACTTCCTACGCCGATTATAACATATATATATATATATATATCACGTGATCAGAGAAAATGTCCCTTTCACTTTTTCGACACTGGCGGCGCAGGTATCGCCAGTTTCGATATCGCGCGCGTATTTCGAACGATCTAGTAGGTAAATTATTAAAGGTCGATAGACTTATCGGTCAGAAGAAAGATTTCTATTTAGCTAAATTAAGTATATATATAATATATATTGATTCTTATGAATCAAGCTTGAATTCGATGTTTAGGTATCCCAGGTTGCCGATGACGAGGTACAGATAGTGCGCTTCATAGTCTTCGGTGTCCAGGTGTAATAATACGTTGAATTCGATGTCTACGTGTTCCCGGTTGCCGATGACGAGGTCCACATAGTGCGCTCCGTAGTTTTCGGTGTCTACGTGTAATCGTACGTTGAATGCGATGTCTAGGTGTCCCAGGTTGCCGATGACGATGTCTAGATAGTGAGCTCCGTAGTTTTCGGTGTCCAGGTGTAATAATACGTTGAATGCGATGTCTAGGTGTCCCAAGTTGCCGATGACGATGTCTAGATAGTGAGCTCCGTAGTTTTCGGTGTCTACGTGTATTAATACCTTGAATTTGATTTCTAGGTGTCCCAGGTTGCCGATGACGAGGTCCACATAGTGCGCTTCATAGTTTTCGGTGTCCAGGTGTAATAATACGTTGAATTCGATGTCTACGTGTTCCAGGTTGCCGATGACGAAGTCCACATAGTGCGCTCCGTAGTTTTCGGTGTCTACGTGTATTAATACCTTGAATTCGATGTCGACGTGTCCCAGGTTGCCGATGACGGGATCCAGATAGTGCGCTTCATAGTTTTCGGTGTCCAGGTGTAATCGTACGTTGAATTCGATGTCTACGTGTTCCAGGTTGCCGATGACGAGGTCCACATAGTGCGCTCCGTAGTTTTCGGTGTCTACGTGTATTAATACCTTGAATTCGATGTCCACGTGTCCCAGGTTGCCGATGACGGGATCCAGATAGTGCGCTTCATAGTTTTCGGTGTCCAGGTGTAATCGTACGTTGAATGCGATGTCTAGGTGTCCCAGGTTGCCGACGACGATGTCTAGATAGTGCGCTCCGTAGTTTTCGGTGTCTACGTGTATTAATACCTTGAAATTGATGTCTAGGTGTCCCAGGTTGCTGATGACGAGGTCCAGATAACGCGCTCCGTAGTTTTTGGTGTCTAGGTGTAATAATACCTCGAATTCGATGTCTACGTGTTCCAGGTTGCCAATGACGAGGTCCACATAGTGCGCTTTGTAGTTTTTGGTGACTAGGTGTATTAATAACTTTAAATTCAAATGTAGGACACGTAGATATTGAATTTTAAGTATTAATACACGTAGACACCGAAAACTACGGAGCGCACTATGTGGATCTCGTCATCGGCAACGTGGGACACCTAGACATCGAATTCAACGTATTATTACACCTGGACACCGAAAACTATGGAGCGCACTATTTGTAACCCGTTATCGGCAACCTGGGATACCTAGACATCGAATTCAAGCTTGATTCATAAGAATCGACTTAAAAATTCCCTAGCGGCAGAACTAAAATTATGTCATGACATAATAAAAATTTGTAGAAATAAAATTATGTCTAGACATAATAAAAACTGGACAAATTAAAATTATGAGGAAAGTACCCTATTATGAGGTAGGCTCCTAATATGCGACAGCGAGGTTTCTGCTAAACTAATAGGCCCTATCTGTTGGTTCCACCATGAACTTATTGCCCTTGGGGTAAAACCTATTTAGTGGAAAATTCATTGTTTGATCGTGCGTGTAGTCGTTGCAGAGAAAGAAATTCTGAAATTGGATGTTGTCAAGTGCCATGGATATGAGTCTTTAAACCTTGTTTATTATATAATTAATAAATATTTGGCAATAAGTTCTGTATGCAGTGATAGAGTAAGGTCGTATTAATAGGAAAATACGGGATATGTTGAGTTGCTCAATTGTAGAGATTAGATTTGGTGATCGTAAAACCGCAAGGCGTGGTGCTCGTAACATGAGATACTCAGAGTACTCCTGGGTTGCTGGAGTATGAAAATTATTGTATAGTAATAAAAGAAGAGAAAATACTATATTAACGTTAAGGGAAGGTTTATACGAATTTATAAGACTGTGCTGACCTTGATTTGAGAGGGAAAGGTGAAGGGGGAAGATTAGGTACAATATTGAGTATAAGAGGGTTTACGATTGTTGCAAATATGCTTCTCCATTACATTTGTCTTTCAAAAACTTTAAATAAAGTTTTTTAATTGCAATATCATGTATTTTGCACTTTATTAGCGATATTTCCTGGGGTCTCTCATATTAGGAGCACACTTTTGCGATTTTGCCGAAAGCTCATTTTTCACATTTTTCTAATTTTTAGCAAAATTAATATTTAAATTAAATTTTGCATTTCAGCATCTTAAAGCTTATTAAATTCCCTTCAAAATGACCTACTATATTTTTTAATTCTGCCCATAGACTTCCGGCAATCACACAAAATAGATATGGTATCTCATAATCGGGTACTTTCCTCTAAACATAATAAAAATTGGATGAATTAAAATTATGTCTTGACATAATAAAGATTGGATGAATTAAAATTATGTCTGACATAAAAATAAGTCCGCATTTTTATTATGTGTATACACATAATTTTAATTCATACAATTTTTATTATGTGTACACATAATTTGTTTTCGAATGAACGTAAAACGTATTTGTTACAATATCTATCCATTATTGAAAATCGATATGCGCGACAAAAGCTCTTGTATATCATTAATTATGTTATTATTTATTATATATATTTCTATCCATATATTTTCAGTATTATTATTGTTACATTAGAAAAATTATTAACATTTAGGATACGAATCTTTTTCCGTTAGTTTGTAAGTTTCATGATTAAAAAGATCATGTCGTATTATTAACATATACCTAAAATTTATAAAATCGTTATTAATTTTATTATATATCTCAATTGCGCAAATCTTAAATATGTTTTGTAAAAATTATGCATAATATTCCTATGCAAGGATACTTGTTCAATTATTTCTTCCTATTGCATTTAAGTATAGAAAAATATACAATTTCGATGTGTTTGCACTTTATATTTAATGAGCAGGCAATTAAATATATAATATGATTCAAATTGCACTACGTTTACATGACACCGTTAATCGGGTTTTATAACATCGATAGTTGTCAGGAAGACCAATCGTAATCATTCTTCAGAAGAATGGAATAGTTGTGATTGACTGGCCTAAGAACTATTGATGTTATAAAACCCGATCAACAGTGCCATGTAAACGTAGTCTATGTTTCTTTATTGACTGACATAGTTATATACTTTTAAATCTTTTTCTTTTCTAAAATTTAATCAATTAAATAGCAAAAACTACGTTATCATATTATATACTTTTGGTACGTAGTGTGCAAATGTATTTTGAAATGAAGATTATATATTTTCTACTAAATTATTTACACACACGTGCGGTTTCAGAGAATCATTTTTCGCCAACTCAAATATGTTCCTACTCAACTGTCAAAATATGAAAGATAATTTTATCTAGATGTGACATTCGCTCGAATTCCCGAAATAATTTTCAAGGATGTGAGTACGAATATATATATATATATATATATATATATCGTACTATTTAATATTTATAATTAATAGAAAATTATAAACAATGCGTTATGTATGAGAAATTTGACAGAATTGCTTTTATCAAATAGAATTAATTTGTGATTAGTTGAAAGAAATAAAAGAATAAACAAATCAGGTAAGTTTCAGACACGTGTTACAGGTGTCCATCTGTAATTATCAAGAACATCGATACCTGTAAATATCGGTACATATACAATTGCGAACAACATTCAGTAAGACACGCAAATAAAAAAAAATAAAAAATTTTACAGTTAACGACTTATTAACATTAATCATGCTAAAAAATATATACAAGGTGTACAACTAAAAGGGTTACAGATTATTATTTTTAAAAAACTAAGCAAAATATTAAATTGTTGTTTTCTTTAGAAATAATAGACCGTAACACTTTCAGCTTCATACCTTGTATATATCCTGTTTATAAGATTATAAGATATATTGTTTATAAGGTTAAGATGCGTAACACACAACAAAAAGGCGTGATATCCGTACAAAATTACCTTTTTAAAAAAAAAGGTAAAAAAAGGCGCCAAGTACACGCATAGTAGTGTATATGTTGTTACCTCAAAAAAAGAGAAAGTGGTAGTATTATACCTCGAAAAAATATAAGTAACAAGTGGTAGACATAATTTTTATATCTCGAAAAATCTCGAAAAAATCTAAGCTGTAGTATCTTTATTTCCGAAAAATTATAACCCAAGTGATACACATCACAAAATTATGTTACCTTATCAAAAAGAAGAGTCGCGCTTCAAGTGATTTATTACAATTACAAAAAAGAAATGATATCTCTTTAAATTACAGCGCCAATTACAGAGAGAACATATATATTGCCTCAAAAAATAAATGTTGCACTACTTTGAAAAATCTTTACATTGTGTCATTAAAAAAGAATGTATGATAACAATTTTATAAGATTAAAAAATTTTATTTAAATTTCACAAGGGAATACAAGATATTTAAATACAAAGTTTACATGTGTATTTTTTAGTGGTCACAAAGAATTACAGAGGTAACAGTACAAAATAAAAATATTTTATTAAAATATCCAACGAGGGAATACAATTTGTATTTAAATACAAAGTTTATATATGTATTTTTCAATAGAATAAAAGATTTAATCACAAAGAATTATAGAGGTAACAGTACAAAATAAAAATATTTTATTAAAATACATAAATTTTTCTTGTAAAAATACTTGACGCTGCTAGACCTCGAAATTTTTAATAAATAAATAAACTTATCCTATACTTAATTATAAGCCGCATTATTCGCCGTCGTCACGCACATCACTCGCTCGCACATACACACCACGCTGATAATCATTTTGTTACTCTCGTCGCATTCTTCTCTGAATTATTTTTATTTATTGTTGTCCTTATTTATTTAAAATTTCTAGGTCTAGCAGCGCCAAGTATTTTTACAAGAAAAATTTATGTATTTTAATAAAATATTTTTATTTTGTACTGTTACCTCTATAATTCTTTGTGATTAAATCTTTTATTCTATTGAAAAATACATATATAAACTTTGTATTTAAATACAAATTGTATTCCCTCGTTGGATATTTTAATAAAATATTTTTATTTTGTACTGTTACCTCTGTAATTCTTTGTGACCACTAAAAAATACACATGTAAACTTTGTATTTAAATATCTTGTATTCCCTTGTGAAATTTAAATAAAATTTTTTAATCTTATAAAATTGTTATCATACATTCTTTTTTAATGACACAATGTAAAGATTTTTCAAAGTAGTGCAACATTTATTTTTTGAGGCAATATATATGTTCTCTCTGTAATTGGCGCTGTAATTTAAAGAGATATCATTTCTTTTTTGTAATTGTAATAAATCACTTGAAGCGCGACTCTTCTTTTTGATAAGGTAACATAATTTTGTGATGTGTATCACTTGGGTTATAATTTTTCGGAAATAAAGATACTACAGCTTAGATTTTTTCGAGATTTTTCGAGATATAAAGATTATGTCTACCACTTGTTACTTATATTTTTTCGAGGTATAATACTACCACTTTCTCTTTTTTTGAGGTAACAACATATACACTACTATGCGTGTACTTGGCGCCTTTTTTTACCTTTTTTTAAAATTATTTTCACCAGGGATATTTCAATCGAATTTCAACCTCACTTCGACGTTGAAACGACGTTGAAACAATAGTTGAATAGTCGTTGATATTTTATACGCTTTCGACGTCGAATCGACCAGAATTACGACATTGATTCGACATTCGGTTTTCGACATTGATTCGACGTCGAATCAACTAATCATTTCTGACTGGGATTATATAGTATTTTCTACCGGGAGAACTACCCAGACGACATATAACACTAAAAGATGACGAAAACGATGTCTTTCTTAAGTTATCTTTTTGACACAGCTAAAAGATACGTGAAAGACATCTTTTATTTTTATTGAAAAAATTGTCATAAAAAAGATACCATTTCGTTATCTTTTTTATAATGTCTTTCAATACAAACAATAGATTCAATAAAAACATTTTTTTGGCCAATCAAAATTAGTTATTATTTTATATTATTAATATATTATATTTACATTGAACATCAAAATGTCGGTCAAAAAAGTAAAAACTGTTTTATTCAGTTTTATTGTGTTGCAAGATAATCCGTAGACCGTTAATAATCACTGGCTGCGTTTAGCAGACAAAACTGCTTTGCAACTGTTGTAAAATTTAGGAATTTGATTGGTGAGTGTTTTTAATTTTGGCCGAAGCTAAGAGCATCAATCAAATTCACGAATTTTACAACCGTTGCAAAACAACTTTTTATGCTGAATGCAACTATTGTGACCATGTCAGAAGTCAGACCATCCTGTATATTATATAGTTATCTACAGACGTTTCAGTCCATCATGGGACTATCTTCAGTGTCTAATACATTTGTCGGTCAATTCGATCGCAGAGTTACAATATTAACGCATAAGTTAACAAATATATATGTTGTGAGTGGACGACACTGTAAAAAATATATAAAGATTTTAAGTCTCTTTTTTGAGTTAAAACGAAGTAAGAAATCAACCTGAATATTTTTCTTATCCCGTGAGCCATATTGTAAGGAAACATTTCTAGTTAAATAAAATACCTATGTGACAAACTGTTCGACCACGAGAGAACGTTACCGTATATATAGACAGAAAGGAAATGGAAGGGGGGAATGGAGAAAGGTGGGTCCAAAATAGAACTAAAAAGGAGGGAACAAATTCAGGTCAGGAAGATAATCTTCTGAAAGAAATTCCGTATCATTTTGTTTGTTTAAAGGAGATGACTGTCGTTTGATGCATACCATCTCCGATATTAGTCTCTTACGGTGGGATGGTTCTTTGTCTAAGATCTCAACATTATCCCAATCTATTTCGTGGTTAAAATTTTAAATTTTTTGAGAAATGTCCGTGGTTGCTCTAACTTCCGTTTGAGATATCGGGCTATTTTTAATTTTATTACATTCTTCAGTCTTTTCTACCTCTATTTCATATATAATTCTTTAAGATTTGGTTAATTAGATCCAGCTTTATACGCGATCAAAGATCCATATGCGAAGTCCATATATGAACCATGTAGCCTGAACTCCCAAAGTCAACATCAATTTGACGTTGCATCAATTGTAAAACTCCACTTGCGCTACTAAGTTGACCCTTTTTCAGTTCATAAAAAGGTTAAATTTAAAATTTAAAAAAGTGTAAATTAGAAACTTGCACATTGCTTCCTCATCATTACAGATCGCTACCATTGCTCTTATTTTATTTCGCTCATAAAGCTTCTTCTATGAGAAAGTCTAACTAATAAATACTAATAATTATGCATCAAATAAAATACAAGCTTCTTCATAAGAAAAGCTTTGTGAGCGAAATAAAATAGGAGCAATGATAGCGATCTATAATGATGAGGAAGCAATGTGCAAGTTTCTAATTTGCACACTTTTTTTAAATTGCTGTTTTATTTGAATATACTGATTTATTTAAAATTATTAAATTAGTACGAAAATAAACCAATAATTGAACAACGTTAAAATAGAATAATTTAAAATCTAACGAAAATCCGTCCGTTTTTTTATAGTCATTTGTATTTCTATTCATCTTTTGAATGCTTCGAAGTACGACGGATTGCATATTGCCAGGCTATATTAGGTTTATTATTTAAGGAGGTTCGATGGCTTCATCAGAGGGAGTAGTGGGACGCGGGGGTTCTGGAAACAGCGCACTAGCGTTTGAAGTAGTGGGAATGAAGGGGATTGCTCTGATTGGTCGCCGCGTGCGTATAATGCGTGCTGCTGTTCACGTCGTTCACGACCGTGGCAGTCTAGCAGACGAAAAATCAAGCAATTTATGCTTTAATAATTAATTTTTCTACGAAATGTGCGGTAACCTTCCCCTTTCTTTCGCTCATTTATTTGTAAATTATTAAGTTACATGTGCATATTTTTCTTTCCTTATCATTTGCATTTTTTCTTGCACTTATTTCATTCTAAAGGTATGCAATATATGTCATTTCCCATAAAAACTATAATATATTAAAAATGCAGCCAGTTTCATGCAATTTTAATATGTTGTTCTGGAATGCAAAATAGAATTATGTGAATTTTTTGGGAATTTTTCACCGTCCCGTTTTAAAATAAATCTACTCCTAAAATTGTACTTTTTAGGTTTTTGAGGTAGATTTTTTTCAAAACGGGACGGTGAAAAATTCCCAAAAAATTTACATAATTCTATTTTGCATTGCAGAACAACATATTAAAATTTCATGAAATTCTCTGCATTTTGTTGTAGCCATCGAACCACCTTAATTTATTGAAAACAAGCATATATGTATATGTTCGCACTTCTAGATGCTTAATTTAAAAATCTGAATGACATCTTAATATCCTAAAGAAAATTTTTAAAAATTCAAGAAATTATACAATTATCTAATACAAAATTGAAAATATAGCTCAAAAATACCAGAGATGCTAAATAACAAAAATTTAAAATAACACGTATAGATATTTAAAGCAAGATGATATATATAAAAGAAATAATTTCACAATTTCCATCAAGTTTTTTAATCTTGTCCACGATCGCGATCCGGATATCTTTCTTGCATGAAAGGCAAGGAGGTGGAACGTGAAAACGCTGAATGCGATAATAAGCAGGTTGCTCATTACTATAATATAGTAATAGTATGTTATAACCGCAAATAAATGGTACTTTCGCAAACAAGGATTTCATTGCTGTGTCAACCCCTATCATCAGTTTCTTGAGACGCTTAAGGCGAAGTGTATCTTGTATCTCTTCACGATAATTATTATTTATTAACAGTGTTTCAAGCTGCAATATCTCTATAACACCACACAAATCATTACACCTCTTTATCGTTTCTAATACGTATCTCGTGAATATCTAGATTATTAGACATGTAACATTATTTATGTCTAATAGTAAGGTAAACGTCCCGATTGCCGGACATGTACCTATATCCGGACACCTTTATTATTTATAAGTATAACGCGAATTAAAATCAAAGATAAAAGTATTTTTTCTTGTAGTTTGAAACTTCAGTTATAATAGCCAAACGTTTATTTTCATAAATTTATCTTTTTTTAAAGGTATCCAGGTATGTGTCCAGACAGATATGTGTCCAGGTATTGGTACATTTCGTCTGCTTAAGTGTCCGGGTATTGGTACCTTTACCTTATGTCCAATATAATAGTTTGATTTTATTTTATTATAATTGACTATTTATTATTATTTTTTAGCTTAATACATCTCTATATTTATATATTACAATCTTAGTTCAATACACGCTAGAAATATTATTATACTTTATT
This sequence comes from Temnothorax ravouxi, assembly GCA_030770255.1. NCBI lineage: Eukaryota > Metazoa > Arthropoda > Insecta > Hymenoptera > Formicidae > Temnothorax > Temnothorax ravouxi. The sequence goes on from JASTWP010000620.1 coordinate 26,298, forward strand.
AATACGCGTACTCTTTATTATTATAGTATTTAGCTTAACTTTTGTTTATTTTTGGTCGGATATTCAACGCAATTACGGCGATAAGTGAAAGAACTTTCAATCTTTTCGATAATAAGACTAATTTTTTTAAATATCTAAATTTGCCATCATTATTTTTCATTTTCCAATACCTTTTCCAATATCTCTCGCTGAGGAACGCAGAGTTAATGTCTATCATTGGCACGATTTATTTTTATATTCCTTCTATGTTTTTCGACCGCACAAAAATTCTAGGGGACACGCGCTTCTCCGCTTTGTTATTGTGCTGGTACTCCGAATCATCGACGAAGTAACGTCCTGCATGGGTTTTCTCCTTCGACTCGTTTTTATACTCTTCAACGGAGTGATCACCCTCTTCGTGCTTGTCGTCGTAAAATTTCGTGACGTCGCCCGAATAAACGTGTCCACTAGCGGACTCACCTCCCTTATGATAACCATCCTCGTACGTGTGCACATAGGGTCCGACGTCGTTATTATCTATTTCCTTGACATCCTCCTTCACTGCGTACTGAGGCGGATACGAGTACCGCATCATGTCGCCGTGTTTTCCCTTCAAGTAATCGGGTTTATCGTCGTATTGCATGGGCATGTAAGAATCTCTGTGATACTCAGCGAAAAGATTGTTGTTTTTGTGAGCTACCTCTTTGTGGACGTCGTCGTCCTTGTGATCCTTTTGCTTCTTGTGCAAATCATTTCCCGATTTATCGTCGTAATCGCCTTGATAGCCGTAATGACTCCAAGAACTCCAATCTTCGTGATGCGTTTCCTTGTGATGGGTCTTCTTCTTCTTCGGCGCTTCTTCCTTGGGCTTGGACTTCTTCGGTGGCGCCGAAATATCCGGTTTGTGAATGTGTATGAATACCGTTTTCGTATGAATCTGATGTTTTATTATTTCGGGGACGTGAATCTTGAAGTGCACGCTGTTAAAAATAAATACATGGAAATAGATAAAATAAATTCAAGGATCAGCAAAAAAGCTACAAACAGGGGTGAACAGTACAGTTGTTGGCCACTGTACAATTGGCCACATCTTAAAAAATTAAAGATTATAAAGAAATACCAAAGAAATTACTAAAGAAATATTAAATGTTTTTATTCTGTAATTATAAATACAAAAATATTCTTTTTTTATAATTATTATTTTTTTATAATTAAAAACATTTTAATAGTATTTTTTTAGAATCTTCAATTTTTTTAGATGTGGCCAATCATTGTAGAGTAGCCAAAAACTGCACTGTCTACCCTTATGCTGCTACTGTACTTAAATAGATCATTGCTTTACTTTGATATAAAATTAGTTAGAGGTATAAAAGAACGTATTAATATAAATAAATATATAAGAGAGCAATTAATAAGACGATGTAATGTGAGCAAGAATAGGTGTGTTCATCCTTTAATTTGCCAACAAGTGAGAACGAGAGTTAAGATTGGGCTATAATTTTCTCTGTAAGAAAGCGTAAACCTCCGTGATCACGTTTAATGCCAAGCATCTCTCGAAGTAATTCACAACTGCGTACGAAATAGATTAAATTACCTAATAACATAGTACCGTATTATACAGATTATACTTACTGCTCCTTAGCGCTTCCGCTGTTCAACACTCCGTTCGACAGAATGAAAAGTAGACTGATAACGATCCTCTGAAATTCAAAGTCGCGGTCGTTACACTTGGATCATCCGTACATTATTTTTTCTTTCTAAATTAATCGGCAATATTTATGCTGACCATAATTCCGTTATACCGATATCTGAGATCTGAGATCTCTCGCTGATTTAAATTCCATTTGCAAGAACGATGCACACATAACTCTTATAATGGTGCAATATTTAAATCACTAATTACGGTACTTGAGAGCCCCGCCGCGTGTTCAATGTGTTTTGAAATTTCTCACTTGCATCTTTTCTATTTTTAAATATTTGTAACGTATTATTACTAATATCGTTCACTTTGATATTTTATTAATGTTATTACCATGATTTATTGTATCGTCGTAATTGTAATCGCAAACGCGATTGCTGGCAGTCAATTGTCGTATGATATCAATTGACGATGAATCGCCATTTATATTCCATCTTCTTTTCATCGAAGCGAATCTTGTGAAGCGACACCGTGAATACCGTGCAATTCACGGCTGATGATCACTTTCGCTGTATCTTTCCGGTGATATGCTTCATCTGTCGAACCGTAACTGATGTTGTGGCTTTAGAAATTACGGGGTCGATAAACCATGAAGACAGTCCAGCCAAGTTCAGTGTCACGGCAAAATTATCTGTTTTGCCTGATATTTCATGCTATCGGTAAATAACCGTACCATTTCTTAATACCATTTCTTAATTTGTCGATGTATTTCTTGATATTTTTAAATTGTAATAAACGCAAGAAACTTTAATTTATTATTATATAATAATTAAAAATTGGAATAATATTATCTCTCATTTTTATAAAAAATATAATTATATTTATGTTAAAGCGGTTTACATATTAAGTTTATATTAAACGCGATTTATATTAAGTATATCCTCCAAACGAGAACAATATCATACTCAAGATGTATAGTCAGATGGGGAAGGCAGCGATGGAGAGAATGGTATGAACATGTAAGAAGAATGAATAGCGATGGATTGACATGCATAATATTGGTCAACAAACCCCAAATAACAGACGACCGCCTGGAAGGCCTGGAAGGATTATAGGATCCTATATATTTCGTACTTTCTGTATCGTATATCTCTAATATTTATGTAAGATTTATTAGTATGATGCTGTACTTGAGACTGCGTTTCAAGACTGTAAGTATATAACGACGCGTGGTTTGCTAGGGCGAAGTGCAAGTTATATTCGATAGTAGGGGGAGTCCGCCGGGAGACTCGACGAGTCTCCCGGACTCCCCCTAAATAATTTTTAAAGAAATATATTGTAATAATATTGTAATTAATATTTAGTAAATGTATTCAGTGGTATAGAAATTAAAATAAATTATAGCATGTATGTAAATATAAATAGGTATATATATGTATATTTAATATAACATGTATATGTATATTGTATATGTATATTTATTAAATAAAGATTTCATAATAAGAAATTTTATAAAGCTTCTGACCTAATTTCGCTTTTTCACATATAAATGTGTAGAAATCATTAGGACGAATCTAATGTAAAAACATTGTTTCATGATATTTTAGAGCGATAACTATAACAAGTGATAGTGATGAATGCATGTTGGGCGGAGTTTCATGGAATATTTTGTCTAGAGATTCACCTCGCTAGTTACTAGTTGCACTATATAAACGTTCGCTTTGTAGCTACGCGCCGCTCAGAAAGTATCTCTCATTTGAGCAAAGTGTTTCGAGAAGAACCTTACCGGATCGTGAGGTTTTCACAATGAGGAACAAATACCTGGTAAGATATATTTTTATTACAACACCATATTTAAATTTTAGATTAAATTTTGTATTTAATTAAAAGTGTAATTTAATCTTATTTTACTTTAATTTAATGTTAAATTTAATATTCAATTTCTAATTGAACTCATTTAATAATGTTTGCAATGATATTTGATATTTTATACTTTATAGTTTGATGTTTGATTTTACAATTAATTCTTTTTTAACATTTTTTTTTAAATATTATTTTTTCAATTCAGAAGAGTTTGTATAATAGCAAGATAATGCACCACACGTATTAATAATATTATATATTAATAATTTAAATTTTTGTTTGTTTTACAGTACGGTATTTTATTCTTAATAACCTTTGCATTAATACATCAATCGATCGAATCGTAAGTATTTACAGTCAAGTATGTACATATAAACAAATATGACAAACAAACATACTTGTAAAATGTGTTATGTCTGTTTTGTTTTTTCCTTTAGGAAGAAAGTGGTAATACATGTCCCCTATCAAGTAAAAAATGTGAAACATACGCACACGATCTACAAGATAGTTGATACACATCATCATCACGGAAAAAAGAAAAGTGATGAAGAATACTACGAAGATGATTATTATTAAAAATGTGTATTATGTTATAGATTATAACACATTGTAGTAGTAATTCATGCATCAGCATAGCAAATCCAAAGAACAGAATAAATTTTGATTAAGTATAATACAATGCATCTAGCAGCTTTCTATCATTTTCTATCGTGTAGTATAGCGACGTTAAGTACTATGTTTTATAAATAAATGACATGTAAATTCAAGATTACTTTTTATTATTTTCCCAACAAATACGAAATTAAGGTTATTCTTAATATTCAAATTAACTCGGCACTTTTTTGAGTCTGAAAAATAAAAGATAATTATCTTTAACGAAAGAAATGCATAATTGTTTAAAAAAATGTAAATTCCATTTTCATTCTTTCAAAAATTTATATTTACCATATTTTTAAATTATTAATGTAATCTTAGATTGTTTTTAAACATTTGTTTTACATATTTATGATATTTCTGTAATTTAACAATAATAATAAGTGAAACAGGACTGATATAATATACAATCAACTTAAAGAAAATTTATGATCCATTTGCGATCAGGACTGGATCTTGGTAGCCTAATAATACTATTTGTATGATTTTTGCATACAATTCTTTGCCCTTGCACAATGAGAGAATTGTAATTTTATTAATATATTATTCATTTTTACGAGACAGGGATTAAGGATTTCCCGATTGCTTGTGAAACTGCATTCTAATTATTATGTAGATTCGAAAAGAAAGACAAAATGTACAGTGTAAGAGCGCAATAGAGTATATATTGCATATGTTAAGAGAGTGGCTATAGAGCTGATATGTGCAAATAAATAAATTTATAGGTAAAGAAGAGAAAGGTTTAGAAGTAATAAAAAAAATAGAAAATAAAAGAGAAAGGATAATAGAGATAAAGTAGGATATTAGAATGTAAAGAGGCGGATATGAAGATAAATCTAATTAATCAAAACGAGTTAGAAAGAAGAAAGATTTAAAGCATGGCAATGGAATGTCATATATATAGAGTTAGGCTAGTTAGGCGCATACTGTTGACTTTACATCGACTAAGCTGTTTAATCGATGTGTCGAGCGCCGCAGCACCAACAATTTCTTATTAACTTATCAACAATTTAATCGAGGACTATATTATTACAGAATAAGTGTATTCATCAGTTTTAATGAGCTTCTCGTGTTAATTAACCTAGATTTGTATTAGAAAGTATGATACGATTTTTATCAATAATAGGCTTCATACTCTGGCATAGTAACATGGTCGATGATAGTCGATTGGCACTTTTAGTAAAAAAATCATTTAACTGTTGTTTGACTTTTCAGTAGAGTCGATATCAAATCAACAAGAATGTGCGCGCTCTAATAATAACTCTAAGTTTTTTAATGATTGATTAAACTGTCAATCGGCAAAAAGTCGATAGAATGCGCCTAGCTTAAATCTTAGAATGAGATGAAAATATACCTATAGTTTATAGTTAGTTTATAGTTTATAATTTATAATTTATAATTTATTATTTATAATTTATTATTTAATTTATAATTTAATTACGCTGAGGCAGAGTCATACAGTATAAATTTATGAGATTATAAATACAATATACTTTATTGTTTTGTGTGTGTGTGTAGGTGTGTGTGTGTAGATAACTCTAACCTGGGGACCTTTTCAGCCGCAAAGCAAGAATTAGGAGAAATAAACAAAAAATATTATATAAATGCAAAATTCATCAATTTTACTAAACAACTTAGCGGTGAATTGTGTATCGAAGCAACGTACTCTCCTTTTCGAATCCTAACATTTTGAAGACATGCAAACGCGATCATGCACATGCGAAGCAGCAAGTCGATCCATCTAATCACATGTGTATGAGAGTCACTTAAAAGTGAAATCGGCGTAGCGCTAAAAAGCACAAGAAATTCCGCCTACACACATGTATATATTGTACAAACCTGTTTCTGCGATTAGCAGAACGCTTGCGTTTTCCAGCGTTTGAAGAAAAAGAAAGGGAAGAAAAGACCGCCGCGGCGTGACCGCCTCGGCGATCCTGATGGTCATAATACCCGACCACGTTGATTTCACGGCCACGTTAATCTCTAGCGGATGGAAAACCGTTCGGTGATCGATGCAAGGGCCGTGACCGCGTTACTTGGAAAGTGCACATTATCGCGTTTTTTCCACTCGTCACTCGCTTCTTTTCTTTTGTCGAAACACATGTCTCGCTGTTGATGAGCAATTAGTGAAAAGTCACAATTATCGTAGAAATTATAACGGTTATAATTACATTCCGTTTCCTTCTTTTAGTTACTTTTCTTACGTTATCGATTTTTAATTTGTTAAACTGAGAAAATCTCTTCTGTTTAGTTTGTCATATTAATCGTATCTATATAATAACTGCAAGTATGTTAAACCTATGTTGCTCGTATTATTCGGTAAAGCAAGAAATACAAATTTTATAGAAAAGATAAATCTTAGTGATCTGAAAAGTTATTGCCGAGCTGAATAAAATATGATAAATCGGTCATTTTTTCAAATTTTTTAAACGGTTTTCACTTTCGTGATAATATTCTCACCAAACTATTATTTTCTAAATTGCTAATTCTACTTTCTTCAAGAAGGTACTAATACAAATACATTTAATGTTAAATTGTATTATAAATGTATCTAAAACGCACATCAAAAACTTTCTAATACTGCACGTTATCTTAAGTGAATCCCTAATTGTAGTTTAACAATAATAACACCCACATTGTCCATATCGCTTTCCCATTCGTCATGCGAAATGTAACTTACCTTTATTAGAAAACGATTAGAAATTAGGACAAACCGAAAGTAAAATGTTTAGTATTTATTCTTTATTTTCTTATTTAATTAATGAATGTTTTAATAATTAGCGAATAATTAGACAGAAATAAATCAGAAATCTATTTATTTATATGTACAATTTAAAAATAGTAAAACAAAAAATATACGGAACACATATATAAACAAATTGATAAAGTTTTGAAGAATAATGTTTGTTAACAATGTTGTTAATTTGTATATATGATGACTCAGAACTATAACTATGACTATGCCTTTTATATATAAAGATTCGGTTACTATTTTGGTTTTTATTTCTATTTTGATTCAAATCTTCTTCGTCACACAAGAACATTGAGCAGAAGAGATTTGAATTGGTAACGAAATCTTTAACTATTGTTTTAACTTCAAGTTTGTAAAATTTTAATTAGTTGGCAAAATATTTTAATTTGTATAAGAAGAGAGATCATTCTCTCAATTTAACCATAGAATTCATTTTAAAAAATAACAATCATTTTGAGACAATCTGCATTCTATGTACCATGTAAGTAAAAACACAGTAAGTATAACGCATATAATTCTCAAACAATAACGGGATTTCTTGCCAAATGCAAATATTAATGTACCTCTTGTGCCTTCAAGTTCATATATAAAATGAACCCGAAACCACTTTCGTTTCGCAAATAATCAGAGTACGCAAAAATCCATTTCCCTAAAAAATAATTTATCCTTATGTTACCCTGTAAAATATTGTTTTTAGATTCCACTTTGAAAGATAAGGTAGCACGAGTTACGGCGAGCACGTAAGAGCTATATCTCGACCTCCTGATGCATATTACAGATTATCTTAATTGATTGTATCTGCTATACGGGATATAAACACATATACGTATCAATACATATGGTAATGCATGCAAATACACGTGCGGATGACTGTTTCAATTTTTTGCATAAAATGTAAATAAAGGATCACAAACTATTTCGGATATCATTATACTCGTCGCCATGACTAACGCGCAAAATGCGTAAACATTTAAAACGCGTAAAAACGCGCGCTATTACTATATTGATTGTACCTAAAAAGAACCGCGCTATTGATAAACAAATTATCAAGTGGTGCTCGATTTCATTTTCGAAACCGCGCCCTGGAATTTCGATCGCCTCGTTGCCTTCGTCTTTTCCGTCGTGCTACTCGTCGTTGGTTTCCACATCGTGCTACTCGCCACCTTCGGCCTTCTCGTAGTGGTGCTACTCAGCTCTACTTCCTTCGTCAGTACGAATGTCGGTTTTTTCATTATCGTAGGTCGCTTCGGCAGACTCTTCTTGGTATTATTTCTCGATATGGGCGCCTTGGTGCTGCTTATCGATAATCTTTCCGTCGCGCTGCTCGCTGCCGATTTCTCTGTTATCTTACTCATCGATCCACTCGTCGTTTTATTCTCGATTAATTTCTCCGTCGTACTCTTAATCACTTTCTTAAGCGATATCGGCAGTCTCTCTGTCGTGCTAGTCGCCTCGGTCGTCATCACTAACGGCTGTGGTGGTTCTATCCAGCTGCTCTTCATGGTGGTGACATTCGGTCTCGAAATTTCGACCGTGTTGCTCGCCATCGATTTTGGAGTGATCACAATCGTTTCAATATTCGCGGTCAATTGTGCTTGTCCCTCCATGATCTTGACAGCACCTTCCGGTTGAGACGTCGAAACGATCGTGGGTTCCGTTTGTTCGCATCTGTCGCCCTTTTCCGAGGGCGAACATTTTGAATTTCGAGTGGACGCGACCGGACGATTGCGGCGTCTACTATTTTGACGTTGATTCACCCTCCCTATCTCGATCGCGCTTTCGAGCGTAGTGGTTTGCGAAATCTGCATCGGGCGGTTAATTAATTGTTGTCTCGCGATGATCTCGTCGTGATTATCATTCGCGACCTTCGCCGAATTAGCGAACGCATTTTGCCAATTTGCGTCTTCGGACACGAAGCTAAGCGGCTGCCATTTCTCAGGATTGTCGTCGGAGGGATTGACCTCCAAGCTCTTCTGGAAATTGGACTTGCTCGTCGGGAAATTCAACTCGTTCTTCTGGAAATTCGATTCGCTCTTCTTTCGTTTCACCTTACCCCATGTTATCTGATCAATCAACGGCTGACCGTTCTGCGCGGTGTTGCGTACCAACGAGTTGCCTAACTCGTTGGCATTGGGTATCGGATTATAAAGCTGTTGTTGAGTCGCAGGGTGTTCGAATACTTTATTGGCCTGATTCTCCGAGCCTTTCGGAGGGTCAAGGTAATAATGTGGCGGATCTATAACGCGAAGTGCATTCTGAGAACTTGTATCGGACGCCGTTTGGACGCCGTTTTGCGGCTCGTGAGAAGTCGCGTAAGAGCCTGACGGTGGCAGAACGTTGGCCGGCTTCTCGTAAGAGCTCGTGTGGCTAGTGGAGGCACTGAAAAGATCGTTCTGCTTGACGTAAGAAGTGGGACTCGGGGCGTTGCTGAACTCGTTCTGATTCTGATAAGAGACCGGGTAAGAGTTCGGGGCGTTGCTAAACTCGTTTTGCTTCGGGTAAGTGGTCGCGTAAGTGTTCGGAATGGTGTAAGATGATTGATCGTAGTATCCTGAAGCATCTGGATTAACATTGCCGTATTGCTCGTACAAGTTCAAATGCGGACTGGGGACAGTGAGACTGTCGCTGGGCACATTGTACGTATTTTCATAAGAGCCAGATTCGGTGTGCTCCATCGCCGAGAGCGGGTACAGTGGGGCGATCTGTCGAAGGGGCAAGCGGTGGGTGCTTAGCTGATACCAAGGTTCTAAGGTATCCTTCGAGCCTTGTTCATTCTTCGTCGCACCCTTAATTATCTCCGTCACCTCTTTTACGGCTTCATCTTCCGATGGATATTGATAGTACAAGTGGTTCTTATTCGCTTCGCTCGGAGCCTCTACTTTAACAGGCAATACAGTTTCCTTAATTTCTTCAGTTTCTTTGAGATCCTCGGAAGAAGAATGCTTAATCACAGGTTTAGGTTGCGATACTCGAACTTTACCAGGGACGTGACTGACGTTCCGAGGCAGTTGAACCGAATGATGATGATTAGAGGAACTGAATGTCACGTCACTTGACCCGATATGTGGATGATGTTTGTGCAGAAGCGTGTCGCCAGGGTCGCCGAAAGGTAGAAACGGTAAGACAGAGTGTTCTTTCGATAAAATAGATTCCTCGTCGACCACAGGAACAGGTACTTGCGTTACGAAGCGCACGTTAATATGACTTGAATCGACCGGTTCCATCAAACGTATATAGATCTTGCGCTTGGACCCGGGCATCTTGATGGGTCCGACTATCGGGCCCAGCTCTTTCCTAGGAGGGTCCAGCAATTGACTCAGTATGTCAATGATGGAATCGAAGATATTCTTCTTCGTGACGCGAACAACGGGCTTGATGTAGATCGACCCTTCGTCATGCAGTTCGGGGGGCGAGTCGTGAATGAGCTCGTGGACTTCATTATCGTGCACCTCATAACTTGACCCGGCGATCGAGCGAACCTTCACACGTTTTATCGGACGTCTCGAGTGGTCGCGTGAGTATTGTTGTTGCTGTTGTGGTTGTTGTTGTTGTTGTTGTTGTTGTTGTTGTTGTTGTTGTTGTTGTTGTCGTTGTTGTTGAGAACTAGGCTGGGACTCGTGATTCTTCTTTGGAAAAGTAGGCTTCTGGAAAGTCTCGACTTGTCTTTGTGGTCGAGGCTTTCGCAATATAGGAAATACATCGGGATAAATCCTAGTGTTAGAATTTAACTCTTCCTTCGCCCTAACCTCGTCGAAGAATGCTTCTTCTGGCGACCTTATTCTCCTTAGCCTGGAAAAGTCAGTAATATATTTGTGTTATTTGTGTATAATGAAACAAAAAGATTAAAGATTAGAAGTAAAATACTGCTTAAAAATACAATATTTTTAATTATAAGATTTTACACAAAATTAAATACTCTTATTATTACATCTAATATTTATAAATCTAGAACTATAATTTAAAAAAAATTTCTATCAAAACAAAATATTTTTTAATATAGATATATAGGTAATAAAAGAGAGGGTGTTGTTATCTGTCGAAAGTCTACTTACCTAGTAAAATATTGGATGTCGTCAGTGGATACTGTTGATGATAGATACGCACAGACCTATATATGAGGCAAATGAGCATACATGAAGAACAAAACATATTTTTAATTTGTATTATATTATATTTAATTAGGGTGGGCCGAAATACATAGTACGACTAGAAAGAGGATGATTCTACGATTCAAAATAAGTCGAAATGCTTGAATAAATTTCTTTCGAACAAGGCCTCGTTTCTGAGAAAAGGGAAAATTGAAAGTTAATTGATTGTGCGTGCACTTGATTGGTATGTAATTTAACAGTAAGACTTAAAAGGATACGTTAGAAACAATCCATTCTAATTCACAGAGTACAACTTTGTTACACGACAAAATTGGCCAACAATTTTCAACAATATCTCAACTAAATAAAAAATAAAAACATCGCGCATTACTTTGCGTTTAAAAGATCATTAAATATTTCATAAAAATATAATTTTATCAATAGAAGCACATCGCTAATTATTTCATTGAATTAAAAACAATTTGTCAATTAAAGATATTCTGATAAATAGCTACAATTTTTAGTCGCCCTTGTTCATGTATCCTTTATATGTTCACCATTATCGGACGATACTAGCAGAAGGTCCGGGTCGTGTTTCGACAATTCGGCAAATCGCGCAAATTAGTCACGTTGATTGTAATTTCGTCGTTCACTTTTCTCACTGCGAAGACAATCATTTTTCTAAACTGTCTTCACTCACCGTAATAAGACACGTGATCCTCATATCGTTGCTCGCACGAAATATCTCGCTCACCTCACCAATCTACTGCGAAGACGACTGTTAGGCCGCAGTGTTAGCCACCTCTTTTAAAGCTTCTCCCGCAGCTATTAGAGCGGGGTCCGTGCCGAAGCAGGCTTGATAACGCATCTTAGGTATATAATCCCGAACGCACAGCGGCTCACGAGAGCCGGGCGAGTAACGGGAGCATTTCGTTTTCTATATTTCCTTATTGTTACGGGAGATCTATCACATAGTTTCTAAATTGGAATCTGATCGCTACACGACTATGTAGTAGGCAAACGTGTTTATTATGATACCTCGAAGCAAGGTTTCTCGCGCTTGCCGCTGTCTTTCGTCCTCATAACTCTTCTAAATTGGCTACAGTATATTACAAAATGTTTAAAAAGAAAAAATGTCTTTTGTAAACTAATTTATACACATCGGATTTTTTATATGCAGATTGGTGGAAAAGAGCAATTAATAACTAAGATTATGTTATTTATAATATCCAACATATTTATACCTAACTTTTAATTATTAATTGCTTTTATCCACTAATCCGCATATTAAAAAATTCGATGTGCTAATTTATTTTATAACTTTTATAACTTCGACGATCGCCGATAAGATGTCCAAGATTTTGAAATACTGTAATAATACTGTATTTTATTAAAAAATAATAATAATAAGAGTAGATTTCTTTTATTCACGGCACTTTTTTTATTATAACTTTTTAATAAAAAACAATGGAAATATTAATCGACTCTACTGGCCATTATAATCACCAAGACGATACGACTACGATTTGGTTCGATTATATCATCCAGTACTCTACGGCCAGTAGAGTCGATTAATATTTCCATTGTTGTTTATTATTTGACTGACGAAATAAAAGTGATTTATTCTGTTTAAATACACACACCTTTAACTACAATTTCACCTTTGACTACAAATAATTTACTACGCCAACCAAGATTGTGTTTCAAGTCTGACGATTTGTCGGCGTGTAGTTACTATGGTTGGAATAATATTGTTTAATTTAATACAGGACCACATGCCTCAGTGGTCGAATTGGTACAACACCCATCACGAAATGAGGGAGGTTCCAGGTTCGAACTCTGGCTGGGGTAATATTTTTTGCAATAAATTTAATTATTTAAATGAGATGCTTATATATATATAAGTATCAAAGATTACATGACGATAATCGAATCAAATCGTGGTCGTATCGTCTTGGCGATTATAATGGCCAGTAGAGTCGATTAATATTTCCATTGTTGTTTATTATTTGACTGGTGAAATAAAAGTGATTTATTCTTTATAATAAAGCTTTTATGTTTATATAATATTTTATAATTTATATACTTTTTTCTTATCTTTACTCATAAAACACGCTGGCGCAATTTGGGCATTATTTCGGACATTCTGTATAACACGTAAATAAATTGTCGAGTAAAGTACATTACACATTACATCGTTTGTCTCTAAATTTCAAGGTACGTTTAACAACCCACAAAATTGACCAATAAATTCTTGCTTGAAAGAATAGAGACTTGTTTATCCTCAATAATTATGCAGAGATGAAAACTCGCAGATACCATGTAATGCAAAAATATATTCCTCAACAAATTTATGCGGCGCTTTAACATCGCTGACCTGGTTATTTCATATGGAAACATATCGTGTCAACATGTAATGAAGATCCTTACCGTTGATCCTCTGATTTTCCAAATTAACGTGAGAGCAGTATAACCAAGGCCATTGGCTTTGAAAGTAAAATCATTTACACGCCATTTTAATTGCGTGTAGTTTGTTAGTTTACCATCTCCAGCGCGAAACGATAGGTTTTTAACACATCATCTGAACATGGAAAGTTGGTTGTTGGAATCGCCAGAGTCGCATCGGGATCCTCATCCTCGAAATATCGATAGTAATTCTACGTCATTGCTGTTCAATTGGGTAGAAATCCGTTTAATTAATTGGCACAGAAGCAATTCTGATATAATTCCACATATAGAATCGCGATCTTTCGAATAATTACAACGATCGCGAAAATGGTCGCGAACGGAAAAGGCGTGGTACAATGTGTAGATTACAGGGAAGGTTTGAAAAAATCCGTGGATTAATACAAGAAGAGTCGACATTCTGCGCGGGACGACGGTTAATAATATCTAATCTGGCAGCAAATCGGCTCCTTCGGGTACCGATAAACCAGTTGGGCATCAAAAGCGGTACGTATATACGAATGGTTTTGCTCGCTCGTATAATCAAGCAACTAGGTATGTCTTACATGAATTTTTATAATGATCCCTCCTGATAAGATCACTACCTCTAGGTACATTTAGTACATACTTTCTCAAACTGGTATATATAGTTATTTTGTATGTATATCATATATTACAATATATATATAGTGTCTCAAAATCACAGAGTACCTTTCGAATTGTAGAATGTAGTCAATTTGAAATCAATATTTTTTAGCGAAATCGACATACGTCGATGCATTCATCACTTTCTAATTTTCAGGATTGTTATGCTTTAAAATTTTACTCAAAACGAAAGTTTTATACATGTTTTAAACATTAGATACATTTAAACATACGTTTTTTTGAAACATGTTTTTAAACAAATGTTTTTTAAGAAAGTGTTTAATACAAATTTTGAATGTAAAATTATTAACAATATTAAATTGATCTTTTAACAAAATATTTATTTTTTATATATATAACATTTTTTTTTCTTGCACATTAGATATTCTTATGTCTGGTTAAAGGCAGTCTTGAGTATCAGACTATGGATTAGGATTGAGATTGGATTGAAGTTTAATCAATCAGAATAGAGAAAACTGATCTCAAGTTTAGTAAACTTTGCTCTGATTAACCAAATTTTAATCCAATCTCAATTCCAATCCGTAGTCTGATATAGGCTTTAAGATTCCATCCAGCCAATGAAATGACCGTATAACATTCCGAGTACTCAAGACGATCTTAAATATAAGATCAGACTATGAATACCATCATAGGTATACGTATGTTTTGTAGGTCAGGTATACTAGTCTATAGTCAGATATATGTTTTGTTTTTTCTTTTTGCTTCCTCATAGAGGAAGCTTTGTGATGGTAAAAAAAAAAATTTTTCGAGATTTTAAAAGAAATAGGTTCAGAATGTTTCAAAATTTCGAGAAATCGTATTAATAAAAAATGTCCGGAAGTATGTATGTATGTGTGTGTGTACGGATTTTTTGTACAAGCATCTACTTCTACAATTTTTTAGATACCGGGGGGGTTGAAATTTTGCACACAATTAGAGTATCATAGAAAGTATGTCCTCCTAAAATTTTATTGGAATCGGTCGACTGGTATAGATTTTAGGGGAATTTTTTTTTTCTTTAAATGTGTTTTACGCTAGTTTTCTCAATATTTGAGATAGCGTTTTATTTCTAATTCTATTATATTTTTCAGTTTTTTCTACCCCTATTTCATATATAATTAATTAAAATTTGGTTAATTAGTTTTGGAGTTACAAACGTTTGAAAAGATTTGGTTGATTAGATTCAGCTTTATATGCGGTTAAAGGTCCATAATTTTGATTGCTTCCTCTATAAGGAAGCCAAAATAAATAAATATAAATAACTATGGCTTAAAATAGAGGAAGCAATGCAGGTTTCTACTTGCTTACTTAAAAAATATGAGGAAGCGCGCGCAATGTACAAGTTTCTACTTGCACCCTGTTTAAACATGTTTTTTAGCAATTCTGCTAATTTTCAATATACGCATATTTAGGACTTTTAAAGGTTTAAAAACTTTACTAAAATAAAATCTGTTTAACACAAAGTGATAAATATATATTCTTTTATGACCTTTAATTGAAGAACTCTTTATTTTCGATCACTAATTATTTGAACATTATTACTGTCTTATGTAATATTGGACGAAATAAAAGATTAAAGATAAAATAATTTTAATAAATTTACCCACTTACGTATTATCGGGTTGCAAAGATGGGTGATAAATTATTTGGATATTCTTATGTCTAGAATCAATTTAGAATTAAGGGAATGCTAGCTTGCAATTATTATCCGATCTAAAATGATTTATGATGGGAAATTTGTCAGACATAATTTGATTAATTCACATTTACTTTGCCATCGTGAGATAGAACTTGTAGTTAATTGAGTGAACATATATCGTCCATTAATCATATCATCGCAATTGTGAGTTGATTCGAGCGTATTTTGTTAGCGTTACTTGTTCAAGACTCTTTACACTCAATTTTTTAACAAAATTAATAAGAGATGCGGAATCTAATTAAAAAAACACAAGATAATGCGAAACGTATATTTTATTTTTCAATAAATAAATAAAAATTTCTTCAAAATATGTCAACTGTATAATTATTAAAATAATTATGGTAAAACCACATTCATAGTTTTCATCTAAAGAAAAGAGGATACATGTGAAATTTTCTTATGCATAAATACTTTCAATTTACACGCTTGACTAAGCAAAATGATGCAAATCGCTCTAACCATCTAACCGCTAACTGCCTGGCATCTACGTACTCCTGATCTTCATATTTCAACGATAACCGCAATTCTTGATGAAAGCGTCAGTAATATTTCTGTCATATTCAATGCTCTTTTGTTTTCATTTAAGTATCTTTTTTTCTACGCGATAATTCAACTGAAGTTAAAGCGACGTTTCCCGTCGAAACGAAATCCGTATGCCGCGCTGTTGGGCGCGTCAACCAATGCAGGATTTCGGTACTGATGAAAGGACCCATGAAGGTGGGGCGGTCTCACAGCGTTTTGCTCTTCTTCTTGCATACCTTTCAGATAAAACGCCTCAAACTGACCCTCCGGCAAAAGAATATCCTTCAGGGACTTGTCATTTGGATCGTATGCCGACGTGAGGGTAATTGACGTGACAAAAAAGCAAAAAACCTGCAATAAATAATGCTGTTTTATCAATTGCTACCAAAAGAGGTAGCAACGTAAAAACGATAGACAGTCACTTGTAAAAATTAATTGAAAGAAATTAACAGAAATGCAGAATATAAAATTCAAACTTTTAAAATTAAAAACAGATTAAAAATTAAAGATTTAATGTCACGAAATAAATCAAAGGGCTGTAGTGATATAAAAAATAACCGCAGGGAAGCTCATACTCTCTCGTAATAATCAGATAGGTCAATAAATATCTATCCATGAAAAATATTTTAATTACAGCAATTAATTAGAACAACTCTAAAGTTTCTTTTGAAGTAGCGATGTAATAGTCTAACAGCGTAATAGTGTGTAACAACACACTTCTTTTACGACAGTTTAACGATTTACACGCACAATGAATCTTTTTACGATCGTTGTGATGGACGTAAATGTCGTGATGCCAGGGAATAATTTTCGGTTAATAGTAAACAATTATACGTAGTACGTACCAATGAAATGTTTCGTTCGTTCCATGTCATTATCATTTTCCGTTCCATTTTCCTGGTCATCTCTCTCGCACGATACTAAAATGACAAATAGGGTAACTTCGGTATATACGCCGCAGCTAAGGGAAACTTAATTTATCGAGTACTTATTTACTATGTTTAAGGCAAATGAATTATACCAATAAAAACTTTATACTGTCTACTACTATAAAAAAAATAAAAATGAGATATTCATTCTTTGTATTTAATATAAAAAAACTTTTAGAAACCCTTACATTTTTGCCATATATCCCATAGGGGTGGGGTATATGACATTCATGGGTGAAATATACGCCTTAGAAAAAATTACAAATAATGTTTATAAATAAGGCAATAAAATGTTATAATAAGTTATAAAATGTGTGTAAGAAGTTTATTCCCAGACAGCACACAATATCCTATGAATATCCATTTCATGTTCGAATCGCCCATGGACGTTATATGCATGGATATCTATATATAAGATATTGGTGCTATTAGGATTTTAAGATGTAAGAATGATAAACAAATTATAAAACTAAAAAATTTTAAAAAGAAAATAGAAGAATAATAGATACATTAAAGGTTATTGGTATACGATCCAAGAAAAAGAAAGAAAAAGAATACATAGAAGATTTCGATTTTTACAGAGCGTCTGTACTATGACATAAATCCTGCATGCTAAAATGCCGTATCTTAAACAGTAGGGATATATAAGATATCAAAAGCTAAACAAAGAATATAAGAGCTATGCACTAGCACTTGTATTTTGCTGTATTCCATCTTTTACTAAGTATCTCGATCTCTACACTTATGTATCATGAAATAACCATTAAACCTTTTACATTTCCTTCAGTAGTCATTTTACATAGATCGTAATATATGGTCACGCTACTTATTACTACGGTGAGAAATCAATTCAACTCACGACGGTTTCGTTAATATTAACAGTAAATAACTGAAATTACAACACAATACTAATATAACATAATGGCACATAACATTTGTGAAAGAGATTGCGAGCAAGTATCTCTATTCCTTCTATTTTTTCTGATTTCTGCGGCGTAAATCCTCGTGCGACGTAAATACCGGAGTTACCCTAACGTTTAAGTGACGATGAGCCTGGTCGAGTATAACTCTCTCGACTGTTTGATGAAACAGGGAAAGCGATAAATCCGGTGTCTCTCGTCGGATTAATTGCACGCAATGCTACGTGGCAAATGTGTTTATAATTGCAATTTGTCAGTTGTTAAAAATTATATTTGTTTGTCTATACGTGCACACACCTACGTTTGACGCTAATGACCACGAATTCGCGGAATGATATAATTTAATGCTGCGCGCGGAACGTGAGCATTATTACCTCGATTCGCATGAGATAAATCTAGACTGAAATGCATCCTGTATGTAATATAACAATGATACGTTTCTATAATAAAAATAAACATGTTTACATAATAAATAACAATAGGCTTTATAAAAACAAAATCTAAAATAATTAAGACAACATTTAATTAAAATAATAAACAGTGAATTTAATAAAAGCAGAGAGAGAGAGAGAGAGAGAGAGAGATATTAATCAAATCTCCTAAATCGAAAAAAGAATACCGAAGATAATGATTATAGGAAAATTTATTTGCAAAGAAGTTTGACTTATTCAACTTTCACAATTTATTTATAGACATTTAAATATAGGTATATATATGGATAAAATATAATGTTTATATAATATATAACTATCACTGATAACTATACGGATATATTCCAAAAATCACCGGTTACTTTTTTCATAATAAATTCTTTAGCTATACTTTTAGAGTCAATCTTTCCTTAACGAAAATGTCAACGTGTCAATAATTTTCTATAATTTGATTGAGAAAGGACAACTTTTTTCCGCGAACTAAACTTCGAGAAACTAAATAACAACGCATAAATAACATTCTTTCGGTTAATCGCAAATGAAAGTTTGTTTGACAAAACTTTAATCTGAAACTTTATTACAAAGGCATATGACGCAGAAGATTGACAAAATGTAATTAGATGTAATGAATGATCAGATGATTACCTTCGACATTCTTGCTGAGGAAAGACTAACTCCCAAGTTGATTAGAGAATCTATCGTTAACAAGGAAATAGTTTTTAAAAGGATTTCCGGTATTTTCGGAACACTCTATATTAACTATATTAGCGACATCGCAATATGCGTCATTGTTGAACGCGGATCTCTACAGTACGCTCGCTCTAAAATCGCACTTTTACGGTCGCTCTCTACTCTCTGTTACGTATGTGCACGTATATACCTTGACCGTTCACCTATTGCGAAACAGGCCGTTAACGAAATGCCTTTCGTTGCGCGACCAACTTGTTATTGTTATAGGTATAATCGTTCCAAACACGCGAAAGTAACACAAAAATATATGAAACAAGGAACATCCGTGAAAATATTAAGACACACCCCTCTCTTAAAATGATTGTTAATCTCTCTTTATAGCGCATCGCGTTCGAGTTAGTTGTATAAAAACGATTACATCAACCATCACGTACCTACTTTTCAATTGAAATGAAATGTTCATTACGTGAAATCCGTATATTTTGTGCACGAACTTTCAATTATACATTTTAATTATTTATCTTAACTCTACGTCTAATTACATATTTTAATTGAATTAATGACACTGAAGTAGGTCACGAGAAAGGAAAAATCGTGCTTCTCGTTGCTTTCTTACGTTACATACACGAGATAAAAAGTTGTTATTCCACGCAGAGAGCTACCAAATTTCGATCGTTCTCGCGCCAGGCAAAAATTAATATTTTAATATTTATACATATCACGCTAATCGCATCAGATCTTCACTTCGCGAGATAAGGAATCGGTAAATAGCTGTAAAAGGCGATTACACAGTGTCCAATTAGGAATCACGAGATGATCCACGGAGCACGAAAGCGAAAGTGTTTAAGCAAAGCGTGACGAAACGAAGCGCCACGGCTCGTCGAGCCACTACGCGAATTAATAAATGTTTCGAAGACACACGGGGGTCAATCACTCTTTGTTTAAGATATTAAGTCCTTTTATTCTTTGAACTCTAAGAAAAAAATCTTTGTTCAAGATAGAAACTACATGTTGCGTCAATAAATGAAAAAGAATGCGCCTTTCACAGAGATTCAGTTGGAAAAACCAAGTTCCGCCAATTAGTTAGAGCGGCTCGCCATTCTCTCATTCTCTCTCTCTCTTTTCTCTCTCTCTCTCTCTCTCTCTTTTCTCTCTCTCTCTCTCTCTCTCTCTCTCTCTCTCTCTCTCTCTCTCTCTCTCTCTCTCTCTCTCTCTCTCTCTCTCTCTCTCTCTCTCTCTCTCTCTCTCTCTCTCTCTCCTCTCTCTCTCTCTCTCTCTCTCTCCTCTCTCTCTCTCTCTCTCTCTCTCTCTCTCTCTCTCTCTCTCTCTCTCTCTCTCTCTCTCTCTCTCTCTCTCTCTCTCTCTCTCTCTCTCTCTCTCTCTCTCTCTCTCTCTCTCTCTCTCTCTCTCTCTCTCTCTCTCTCTCTCTCTCTCTCTCTCTCTCTCTCTCTCTCTCTCTCTCTCTCTCTCTCTCTCTCTCTCTCTCTCTCTCTCTCTCTCTCTCTCTCTCTCTCTCTCTCTCTCTCTCTCTCTCTCTCATTTGTTATCAGAAGGCCCCCGATGCGATGGCTTACGGACGAGCTTAAAGCTCGGATTCGTACTCGCAACCAGCTATACAAGCAGGCAAAACGTTCCGGCGTTTTACTTGACTATGCCACTTATAGACACTTCAGAAATCAACTTAATTCGGACATCAAACGTGCCAAAGCTGAATTTCAATTGAACTCTCTCAAAAATATTACTGACCCTTCCAAACTCTGGAGAGAACTAGCGCGATTAGGTCTTGTAAATTCGACTTTGGTCTCTCCTTTACACTTTTTTTCGCCCAGTCAATTAAACTCTTTTTACGTTTCAGTTTCCAATGCTCAAACACCTTGCTTGTATACGGACTTTATCTTTGCAATTGCTTCAGTGACTCGAACATCTCAGAGACCAGAGTTTGTGTTCTCTGCTGTGACATCTGCTACGATTCTCAAACTTATCTCGGCGGAACCGCTCCATTCTTATGCATCTGGCTCAGATGGAATATCACTCTATATTCTGCAGATTGCTTGGCCTTTAATCTCGTCGCATCTTATTGCTTTGTTCAACCGCTCACTGCAGACTTCCTCCTTTCCATCTCAATGGAAGCGTGCGATGATCCGGCCCCATTCAAAGATTCGTATACCATTATCTCCGTCCGACACAAGGCCCATAGCCAATCTACCAGAGCTGTCGAAATTACTTGAGAGGATTGTCGCCGCACAAATTACAGAATACTTAGTTGAACATGACCTTATAAATCCCAGACAGTCTGCATATCGGCCATGTCATAACACACAAACAGCACTTCTGCGGGTTTGCGATGACATCAAAGGTGGGATTGAAAATGGTCGTATTGTAATTATGATCCTCTTTGATTTTAGTAAGGCGTTTGATACGGTCCCACATCTCAAGCTGCTAATCAAGTTAAAGGAGATTGGCTTTTCAGATGCCGTCCTTATGTGGACTTTCTCTTACTTGACTGGACGCTATCAGCCTGTAGTTGACGATGCGGGGAATCTCTCTGAGTGGCTACATACGTCATCGGGCGTTCCTCAGGGCTCTGTGCTCGGACCACTTTTATTCTCTCTGTTCATTAACGATATAAGTGGAGTGTTACAGCATGCACGCCATATGTTATTTGCCGACGACATTCAAGTGTATCTCTCATGTTCTCCTGCCAACATCCGCCATGGATTGGAGTTAATAAACAGAGATGCTATTGCTATTTTCGAGTATGCAGAATCTAATGGTCTGAAGCTTAATCCGGCTAAATCGAAGGCAATGATCTATGGCAGTAATGCTTATGTGAGGAATATCGACCTTGACCTTCTACCTCCCATTATAGTGAACCAGGTTCCCATTCCATTTGTTAGCGAGGTGAGAAACTTAGGGGTGATTTTCACGCCTACTCTGTCCTGGAAAAAGCACATTTCACACGTATCGCAGAAAGTGCACTATGCGTTATACAGATTGAAATTTAATAGAAACTCTCTTTCCACCAATTTGCGAATTAAGTTAGTAACGACGTTGATTACACCTCACGTGGACTACTGCTGCCTCGTCTACGACGGTTTGAGCAATGAGTTAAATACGAAGTTGCAGAGACTTGTAAACTGCTGTGTACGCTACATTTTTAATCTTAGACGTGATGAACATGTCACGCCCTACAGGCGCCGACTGGGTTGGCTCTTGGTTGAAAATAGGAGACTGTACTTTCTAGGCTGTCAGGTTTATCGTATCTTGTTCTTACAGTCCCCTGCCTACCTGAGTGAGCTCTTCACTTCGCCTGACTCATCGCTTAGGAGATCCGACCGCCTTCTCGGTTCGTCTCTGACTTTTAACGTACCGTTTTGTAGAACTGCAACGTATTGGAACTCTTTTCGTCCTTCTGCGATACGCTTTTGGCATTCTCTTCCTACCAACGTAACATCTGCACCTTCCCTTCCATCCTTCAAAAACCTTCTCCGTTTACATTTATTCGCTACTGAATCTGGTTAGCGCTTGCTTTGTTGCCTGCCAGTGCAATTTTCGTAGTGCAATGGTATCACTACCTAGTTATACAAATTAGTAGTCGCGTTATACATATATTAGTAGTTATATTAGTTAAGGTTATATTATACGTCTACAGGTGCAATTTTAGTTGTGCAATTGAGTTTATTCGTGTCATTAAATTCACACTCACTTTATACTTACTAGTTACATTTTGTTCATGCTTATTCTCTTCTTTTGTTTAGTTTAATTTAGTGTAGTTTTAAGCATATTGGAGGCATTACAATGGCTTATTGTAATGCATCCAATATTGTAATGCATATTGTAATGCATTCATGATTTCAGCGTATTTTCCTATGTATTTATAATTTGATTTGCCCTTTAGCAAATGTTCGGGCATAATAAACTTAATCAATCAATCAATCAATCTCTCTCTCTCTCTCTCTCTCTCTCTCTCTCTCTCTCTCTCTCTCTCTCTCTCTCTCTCTCTCTCTCTCTCTCTCTCTCTCTCTCTCTCTCTCTCTCTCTCTCTCTCTCTCTCTCTCTCTCTCTCTCTCTCTCTCTCTCTCTCTCTCTCTCTCTCTCTCTCTCTCTCTCTCTCTCTCTCTCTCTCTCTCTCTCTCTCTCTCTCTCTCTCTCTGGTAAAATATCGATATTTAACAATAAAAAGTTTTATAATAAAAAAAAACGTCATTATTGTCGGTAGAATTAGCTCCATTTGAATGCTAAACATGTACCTAAAATCCACTTCGAACGATCTATAATTCATAATAGGATTATATTTATAATTTTTTATACTCTACGTAATATAAAAAATATATAAAATATTTGAAAAATCTGAAATATATTTCGACCAAACTTCGATTAACGTAATCGCCGATTAACTTATTTATAAGTAATATTTATACTATTTAGTTAACATGGATAAAATTACTGATTTTTTGTTATTTGACATGTGGAAAAAAAATTATAGATTTAGAGACAAGTTATGTATAGTCAATGTAGTCATGTTTGCTTTAGCACTAGAACAATTAACCAATCCCATCAAAATAATGGGCTTCAAATTTCTTGTTTTAAATTACAGACATTATTAAAATGTTTTCGTTGTGACTTATATATATATATACATATATATGGGTTAGATGGCGCGTGTGTGAATGGTAGCGATGAAAGTGCGTTGTGCGATTTTAGCTTTGTTTTTGAGATTAGTATGTGGCAAGTAGGGATAATGGAAAGATAGGGTGTAAATAGGGGATGCGATGAGAATGAAGGGAGATAGTAGGATGCAAGTAGAGAAGAGTAGTATAGAAGTGTTTAGCGAACGTGGTAGGATGAGGTTATGGTGACGAGTCAGTTAGGCGGAAAAGGCGGTAAAGGTAATGTAGGTAAAGTAGGGAAGGTTTCGATCGATGATTGTAAAGAAGATTGTATGATAAGTGATTAGCTAAGGAGCCTTCGGTCGTAAATTAAGCATAGGTTAAGAAGATAGTTAATGTGATGACAAGTCGAACTCAGAACACATGTAAATTTTAAATTGGGAAATATAGGATCAAGATTAAGAAGAGGAAGAAGAGGAAAAGGGAAGAAGACAGGAGAAGACAAGAGGTAGGTGAAAGAAGCGCTGTTATAGAAGAGGTTATACCAAACAAGGGAGGATTAAAGGTGAAGAAGAAAGAAGAAAAAAGTAGTTGTAAAAACTCTTGAGTTCCGGGTTAATGGAAAGGAAAAGAAGAAAGGTGAAATAAAGCTAGGACACAAGGATTGGCGGATTCAGAGGTTCTAAGAAAGGGAAATAAAAGAAGTTAAATAACTGAGGAAAAGTTAAACCAATGATGAAGAAGAGAGAAGATGAACAGAAGAAAGGTGAAGAAAAGCGATTGGCGTAATTCTGGAACAAGGATTGACGAAACATCTGCGTGGAAGGAAAGAAAAGGTAAATGAAGATGGAAATAGGAAAGGAAGTAAATGAGGACACAAGGCTTGGTGAGAAGAGGAAGAGGAAGAAAATGTGGAAAGAGGTATGAACGTTACAGTTTAAGAATGGACGCCGCAGTTTTCTGGAAATATTAGAATCTTTGGAGGGCACGGATGCGAATACAGGTAAATTGGTTATGCAACGACAGATAGGAGGTACGGGAAGATAACTAGAGAACGCGCGAGCGCGCGCGGAGGAAATAAATGTTGCTTTGGAGGGAACGAGAGAAGAAGAGCTGGGAGACAATTTAGTAAGAGAGGAGAGGAGCAGTGCTGAGAAATTTGGCAAATAAGGAAGAGGAATGGAGCGATTCGAGGGCACAGAAGTTTTTTGAGTTAAACTAGGAATGAACTCAAAAGATCAAGTAGAGATTAAGATTAGGAAGATGATATTGAAAGAGAAAAAAAAAGAAAAGGAGGGAGGAACATATAGGGAGGTGTGATGAGTTCGGTAGGGAGACATAGGAAAGTATTAGTTAGGAAGCAAGAGATGTGTTATTAGTCGAGTTTATTATATGTAAGTGTATGTAAATATTTGAGTGTAAGGGTTTTGTCAATGTGTTTGGAAAATAGGATAATGGTTGTAATATTAAGGTAAAGGTAAGGATAAATAAAAAGAGAGAGAATTATGTTTTGTAGTTTTAAGATTAGGCTTTGAGTTTCGCACGCAGAAGTTATGGAAGATATGAGTTTAAAGTATATGATAGGTTCTGGAGTATAAGGTTTATAGAGAGAATGCATAGAATTCAAGTTTTATAAGTTTTAGGTTGCAAGAAATTATTTTAGAGATAAAGCGAGATAATTTGTTCTTCCTGGATTAAAGAAGATTTGAGAAGCATTTAGAAATATATGGAATATTATAATATTAGTTGTTGCGCGTTGTTGTATGAAGGTATGTATGTGTGTGTGTATAGGTGAATAATGTCCGTTTCTTGGCCTACTGCTGAAGCGGACTAGATTCAAATATTTTTGAGTTTAGGTTGAGAGTTTAACGTGCAAATAATGGATTTAGTCGTTTAGGGCTAAGGGATGGTTTTTCTAAAAAAAATTTAAGAAAGTACGGAATAATGAATTAATAGTTGCACGCGTTAAGTTAAAAAAGTTGGTATGAGTGTGTATAAGGCATATTGTAAACCAAGTCCATTTCTTGGCTTTTTGTAGCTGAAATTAAATAAATCTATATATACATATATATAGGTTCGGAAGTATGTTCCGGGACATTTATTTTTTACATCGATATATTCCGGGACATTTGGCAGTTTCCAGGACTGTCCTGGAAAAAATTCATGTCTTACGGCAATTTTCGGGACAGTTTTTCGAATCTGATTACATATATATGCGTTATATTCCAGGACTGTATACATATCAAAAAACGTAAACAGTCCCGGAACATACCTCTGGACCTACATATATATATGTAGATCCAGAGGTATGTTCCGGGACTGTTTACGTTTTTTAAAAAATAAACGTCCCGGAACATATACTTCCGGACCTATATACATATATATATATATATATATATATATATATATATGTTTTCGTTGTAACTTTTGCCGAAATAAAAAAAATGGATATGTATGTATGTATATACACTCCTCACAAAAATTAAAGGAACACTTAAATTTTCTTAAAAACTAGGCAAAATTTGAGCAACTGTATCTTCGTTAAAAATGAACGAAATTTAAATTTAAAAAAAGGGTTTTAAAGCTTAAAATCTCTACTTTCAGAAGATCACTATTTTCTTTTAGTTTCTGTGAATTTGGTAATTTTTACATGTAGAAAACCACGAGCTGGACAAAATGAAAAATTTTCTTCTCACTTTGCGGGCCTGTCACTTGTGCAAAAAAATCCTGCGAAATTTTTTGACTTTCCAATGTGAAAGCTCGAAGTTTTCTCTACAAAATCTTTTTTTGAAAATGTTTCTACGATTTTTTGTTACTGAGTCATCGCGGATTGAATAAGAAATGAGCATTTTGACTATGATTGCTCATAACTCCGTTAAAAATCATCGTATCGCAATTCGCAAAATGGATTCTTAAAGCTAAAACTTTGCTCTATCAAATGGTATAATCGCCAATTTTTTAATAAAAATTTTTGGATACATTACGAGTGAGTAAAAATATCGTAAAAATTTGCAATTTTTTACTTTCTTATTTAGATCCAAAAAACAATTGTGCAGAACAACAACAAAAATTTATTCTCTACGTTTTTTTGTACTTTTAAGTACCCTACATTTAAAAAAAATTTGCCGAATAGCTATGAG
The DNA here is from genome assembly GCA_030770255.1 of Temnothorax ravouxi. Lineage (NCBI taxonomy): Eukaryota > Metazoa > Arthropoda > Insecta > Hymenoptera > Formicidae > Temnothorax > Temnothorax ravouxi. Next base: position 53,304 of record JASTWP010000620.1, read on the forward strand.
ATTTTCTTCATGGTGGCCCCTATGGTTTTACGGGGCAAAACGTACAAAAAATTGTAAAATTGCTTAATTTCAGTGAAAATTAAGGAAAAAAATTAAAAATAACGTTTGGCGGACGTTAAAAAACTGTTTTCAATTACGCTGACAATACACTGAAGATGAGTAAGTGTCAGTATAAGCTAGAAAAACTTTTTTTTTATAAAAAATTAATGTTTTGTGTTTTCAAAATTTGAAAAAAATACCGCCGGCATTAGCGTTACCCAAAGCGTACCACGAGGAGGTTGCCCGGTCGGATTTACGCTTCGTTATGCGCGCGCGCGCGCGTGTGTCTGTGTGTCATTCAGTTGAGACCCCGCGACTCGTCACTTTCGCAGTATTTTATGACTCCAAACTCATTTATGACTGTGTGCGCGAGCGCGCGCGCATATGTGTGTGTGTGTGTGTGTGTGTGTGTGTGTGTGTGTGTGTGTGTGTGTGTGTGTGTGTGTACGTGCGTGCGAGCGTGCGTACATGCGTGCGTGTGTGGGTGAGTGGATGGATGGTCGTAGAGGGTGTCGCCTTCCGCTGCAGCGACATCTGCGCGTTCCGACGGTGCACTCGCCTGACTACTGCAAAAACGCTTGCGCCTACGCTATTTGAAAGGCATTTTACTGCTCGCGTAGATCGACTGCAGAAAACGAAAATTTGCGATCAGAATTTGGACGACTCTTTTCAATTCCCCTATATGAATTGACTGCTCCGTGCAGAGCAGTTCGGAACATAAGAGCAAATCTTTTTACATATCTCGTGCATCTTTTTTGATTGCTTTTTTGAGATGCCTCGTCGTCATTTATCTGAGGTGGATTGTGCCCGTATTGTGACTCTCCTTGAGGAGAATCACAGTCAAAGGTACGTCGCCAATTGTTTCGGAGTAAGCCCGTCAGTTGTTAATCGGATTTATTCCCGGTTTCGACAAACTGGCACATACCGAAGACGACCAGGTCAGGGCCGTCCTCATGCTACAAGCGATCGTGAAGATAGAGCGATCGTCCGACATGCTTTACAGGACCGCTCTGCTTCCGCACGTGTAAATGCTGGTCGTATTAATCAAGGCCGACAACGTCCGATTTCCACTTCAACAGTAAGAAATCGTTTAAGAAGAGCGGGATTTCACGCTCGTCGACCAGTGCAGGTTCCGTACCTTACCCGCCGTCATCGTCGTCTACGATTAAATTATGCATATTCGTTAATTAATAGACGACAAAGGCAATGGGACTCTGTACTGTTTACGGACGAGTCTAGATTTTGCCTATTTGGAAATGACAGACGAATCCGTGTTTGGCGGCGTCGAGGGGAGCGCTATTTGAATGATTGTAGCAGGCCAATTCGAGCTTTTCATGGTGGTTCTGTAATGGTGTGGGCAGGAATATCTCGATTTTCACGGACACCTTTAATAACCATCCCTCCACCAGGATTGACTTCTAGACGATATGTCCATGAGATACTGCAACCTTACGTTCTACCTATGAGAAATCGAATCGGTCAGAGGTTTCGTCTATTACACGACAACGCACGACCGCACACGGCTTTTTATACCCGGCAGTTTCTGAGGGATCATCAAATCGAGACTCTATTGCATCCGCCAATGAGTCCCGATTTGAATCCAATCGAGCATATTTGGGATATGTTAGAGCGAAGATTGCGCGAAAATTATCACAATATTCCCAATTTGGCTTCGCTTGCCAGAGCCCTTCAGGAAATTTGGCAGCAAATCCCTCAAATAGCGATACGGCGTTGTATTAATATGCGAAACCGATTACGAGAGGTCATATCGAATAGAGGTGGAAACACTCAATATTAAATTCATTTTACCACCTACGACCATCCATCCACTCACCCACACACGCACGCATGTACGCACGCTCGCACGCACGTACACACACACACACACACACACACACACATATGCGCGCGCGCTCGCGCACACAGTCATAAATGAGTTTGGAGTCATAAAATACTGCGAAAGTGACGAGTCGCGGGGTCTCAACTGAATGACACACAGACACACGCGCGCGCGCGCGCATAACGAAGCGTAAATCCGACCGAGCAACCTCCTCGTGGTACGCTTTGGGTAACGCTAATGCCGGCGGTATTTTTTTCAAATTTTGAAAACACAAAACATTAATTTTTTATAAAAAAAAAGTTTTTCTAGCTTATACTGACACTTACTCATCTTCAGTGTATTGTCAGCGTAATTGAAAACAGTTTTTTAACGTCCGCCAAACGTTATTTTTAATTTTTTTCCTTAATTTTCACTGAAATTAAGCAATTTTACAATTTTTTGTACGTTTTGCCCCGTAAAACCATAGGGGCCACCATGAAGAAAATCTCATAGCTATTCGGCAAATTTTTTTTAAATGTAGGGTACTTAAAAGTACAAAAAAACGTAGAGAATAAATTTTTGTTGTTGTTCTGCACAATTGTTTTTTGGATCTAAATAAGAAAGTAAAAAATTGCAAATTTTTACGATATTTTTACTCACTCGTAATGTATCCAAAAATTTTTATTAAAAAATTGGCGATTATACCATTTGATAGAGCAAAGTTTTAGCTTTAAGAATCCATTTTGCGAATTGCGATACGATGATTTTTAACGGAGTTATGAGCAATCATAGTCAAAATGCTCATTTCTTATTCAATCCGCGATGACTCAGTAACAAAAAATCGTAGAAACATTTTCAAAAAAAGATTTTGTAGAGAAAACTTCGAGCTTTCACATTGGAAAGTCAAAAAATTTCGCAGGATTTTTTTGCACAAGTGACAGGCCCGCAAAGTGAGAAGAAAATTTTTCATTTTGTCCAGCTCGTGGTTTTCTACATGTAAAAATTACCAAATTCACAGAAACTAAAAGAAAATAGTGATCTTCTGAAAGTAGAGATTTTAAGCTTTAAAACCCTTTTTTTAAATTTAAATTTCGTTCATTTTTAACGAAGATACAGTTGCTCAAATTTTGCCTAGTTTTTAAGAAAATTTAAGTGTTCCTTTAATTTTTGTGAGGAATGTATATATATATATATATATATATATATATATATATATATGTATCATATATATATATATATATATATATATATATATATATATACATACATACATACATATATGTCAATTTATTTTCCATCAATCACTGTAATTTCGAAGTTCTGTACATAGGATCTTAGACAGCAGCGTCTATAAAGATGTCGTAAAGATGTCTTTTAAACACGCATGTCTAAAAGTTATCTTAAAGCTCTTTTTATGATGTCTTTTAGACATGCGCGTGTTGTCTGAGATGTCTATATCAAAATATATATCTACCAATATACCAAACGCTAGTTGTTCTAATATTAAGCAATTCTATCAGTTGAATTAATTTCCGAATAAATTAATCGGCGAAGTTTAGCCGAAGTCGCCCATATAGTTTTTTATAAAAAGGCACATGGACGATTACTCTAATACCGTCGTTTTAAAATTAAAATTAAAATTTTTTATATGGTTTGTAAGCTCGTTAAATACATCCTCTCGCTATTGCCTACTAATATATAAAATATATAAAAATTATAACATACCGTGTTCGCAAACATTTGCAAAAACGGCATTAAAAACGACAAGCACGAGCTAAGGTAAATTAGAGTAAGATAATAAATATCACTCGAAATTAGACTGGTATTGCGGGATTGAAGTGTATTGTAACGTGATATATTATTCACGATAAACTATATCGTTTTGAGTTCTTATATGGAAAGTATGCTACGTCGGAAATAGCTGTCTCCAAATAAAAATAACACAGTTGTTAACCGTATTATATGTTGAGAATTTAGTGAAAAGTGGAGAAACACTTAGCTAGGTGATAAATAATAATGTGGACTGGATATATACTGCACATATGTACATACATATATACTGGACACTGGACACACACACACACACACACACCCACATTTATTTATCTACTTATTTATTTATTTATTTATCTATATCTTTCTTGTGGAATATTTGTAATTTTATATTATTACCTCAAATATTACCCAATTTTGACAACGTTAAAAAAGTAATTAAAAAGGTAGCGTATGCATATGTAATAAGCATAAAAATTATAATACATATACATATCATGTATATTAAAACCGCGTGTGAAATAGTAAATCTACAAACTCGGGATTCTGTCCCAAATTCCGAAACTGCAAGGTCGTCCAAAGTAAACTCAAAAATTTCTGAAAAATTGCACGCGAGGAGCTTCGAAAGACTCACTGTGGTATCGCCGCGGAAAAGTGAAAGCCAGCGCACGACAGCGAACGATGACGGTGGCAGTGGCGCTCGTGACAGAAACGGGATTCCGTTCGACGGCCGTCTCGCTCCCGGCCTTGCCAATGCCCCGCGCTCCATCGAGATGGAAACCACCGCCGCCGCCGCCGTCGTATCGCGTATCCCCCTATTCACAAAAACGGAAGTCGATGAAAGTGGAAAACGGACCGGACCGAGCCGCGCGCACGGCTCGCACATTCGTTTTTTGCCGCGCTATCGGCCAATCGGAGAGCAGCGCGCGCTTCGGATGGACGCGTGTACCTCCGCCGAACGGGATAGATCGCCTTTTTTTCTGCGCAATATCGCGTTTTTTAGGCACACTTTACTTCTAAAACGTCTTTTTATCTGGCTTACGGCGGGCGGCTCTCGGAGATAATAATTGAACTATACGACTGCAACTTTAACACACGTGAGATATCACCATCGCCACTGAGCAACGTCTCATTCTTGTCGGGAAAAAAAAGATTGTCGGAGGAAAGAAAGTTCCATTTAAATCGCTTTTGATTGGAATACAATAAAGAGGCAAAAAGGTCTATTATATGAGACGAATATAAATATTGGTCGAACATATAAATACCAGTTAAAAAAAGATATGATATACATGGCTTTCTGGCGCGATATAGAGATAATAAGTTTAAAGAACGTCACTTCAGCGATATAGTAACGAATAGAGATAAAAGCGATTTAAACATTGAAAGCTTACAAAAGCAGATGTAACAATTATAATGATTATTATTTTATATCGGAAAAATCAATATTATTAATATATTAAATATAGTATACTATTAACATTAATATATTATATATATATATATATACTTTTTAAAACACATTTATATTGATATTATGTATGTTAATAGTTAATATATTAGTAGTATAATATATTAATACTTTAATATATTAAAGATATAATAATAAATAGGGACAAAAGCGATTTAAACAATTCTATTGGAAATTAAAAGAAACAGGGTGCAAGTAGAAACTTGTACATTGCGCTTCCTCATATTTTTTAAGTAAGCAAGTAGAAACCTGCATTGCTTCCTCTATTTTAAGCCATAGTTATTTATATTTATTTATTTCGGCTTCCTCATAGAGGAAGCAATCAAAATTATGGACCTTTAACCACATATAAAGCTGAATCTAATCAACCAAATCTTAAAGAATTATATATGAAATTGGGGTAGAAAAGACTGAAAAATATAATAAAATTAGAAATAGATCAATATCTCCAAATTTGCGGAAGTTAATGCATAAACAAACATTTCTGCAAAAATTCAAAATTTTATTAAAAAAGAACTCTTTGATTATTAACAATTTTTATTAATTCTATTATATTCTTCAGTTTTTTCTACCCCTATTTCATATATAATTCGTTTAGATTTGGTTGATTAGTTTTGGAGTTATAGAAATTTCGGTAAATTTGGCACACACATACACACACACACACACACACATACATACATACAGACATTTTTTAAAATTACAACTTTTCGACGTTTTAATAGAACATTCTGAACACATTCAGAAAAACAAAAAAAAATTTTTTTACGAAAACAAAGCTTCCTCTATGAGGAAGCAAAATGGAAAATAATTAATTATTATACCTAAAAAATCATCATTAATAATATATTACAAATAGTACATTATTAATATTATTATGTCGATGCAAACAACCGGTACATAAATTTTTTAAATATTCATATGAATATAATATATATTAATAAATTGGTATATTATTAGTATAAATATTTTTTTGTAATCAGAAATCGAAATAAAATGATTCAATCAAAAGTGTTGTGACATTCAGTCGTAAAAGTTTAACACCTGTAATGAGTCGTCGTTATCAATATATCAATGCAAACTTTTACTTTTGCAACAGTAAAGTCGTTCGAACAGATAAATTTATAAAGCTGCAGCTCTAGACGCGCGCGTTTCGTATCGCATTACGCGGCTGCGTTGTCGGACTGGGAGATTCAATTTCTTATATTTATGACATAAAATATATTTACCCAGACCTTTCATGTGGTGAGCGAAGATAGAAAGTGATATGGAGAAATCACTGCTGCAAATTAAAATGCTAATTATCAGCGATCCTTTTCCTAATAGCGGTCAGTAGTATCGCCCTATCGCTGCGCGACTAATCGCTCGTTTCCAAGTCAAGCAGGGAAATCTTGCTTGCGAGTGCACGACTAACAAGATTTTAACAAGGGAACATCGCCGCGGCGCGCCGGAGCTCTCGTGAGTTCGGATGAAACCGTATAGTTTTAAGGAGCAAGGCGCATGTATTAATTATGAAAAAGTTCAAATTTAAAAAGATGAAATTCACACATTAATCTATAATACATGACCAAACGAATTCTTGTATCTGGGGTTTAATAACGAACGTCACGTTGAGAGCGTAAAGAGATGGAAATACATGATTTTGTTTTTTATTTTATTCATATTTCACTCATATATCATTTATATATCTTAAATGTACTTAAGTAGACGCAGGTAAAGGATATAATCACTTCTTTTTCAATTCATCCTTGAAGATCAATCTTTATTGTTTCCTATGAATACATTGTAATTCGATGTAATTGGAAAACGAGACTTTGCAACGTAAAATGTTAGTTTTTTCACAATTACTAGATATGTAATAAGTGATACGAAAAATTTGCAATGTTTCTCTTGTATATGTGTGTATGGCATACTTAAATTTTCGTAAGTTTATATTTATATAATCCAGTCTCAAAACAGAAAATGAAAATGTCAAGGATCCATCTCTATTATTCATCGTTATGATGTACAATTGTCCCAATATTTATATGGATTACATTTTTTTTCGCTCATCAGAATAGTCTCTACGCTTTATCTTTAGATATAACATTTCTTTGGAAAAATCAATATCATGATAGTTGCCAGAGCCGCTTTTACCTATACTGTCTAACGATGCAAATTCAGAGTTTAATGTATTTTTTTTAATAATAGTATATTTTGCAATTTTATCAATTTAAATAAACTATGTCGTATAAAGATACGTCATTTAAAAGCAAAATTTTGCAATGTATTAAAATACGCTTATTTTTTACATTTACGAAATATAACAAATACGCGAAAAACTAAATATTATATAGAAATATAAAAAATTGTTTCTTTTGAATATAGCAGTCTTGTTATGTCTAAAATCAAAATTTATGCACTCTAATATACATGTATTGTACATATCTAAAGATGCAAAAAAGATAAATCGGCCCTAATTGTCACTTCTTAAGTACTTTCCTAACGTTGTCATAGCAAAAAATTCGTACAATATTTGGATAGCAGTATAAAATTACAAATATTCCGCAAAAAAGATGTCCCGAAAATTGCCGTAAGACATGAATTTTTTCCAGGACAGTCCTGGAAACTACCAAATGTCCCGGAATATATCGATGTAAAAAATAAAAGTCCCGGAACATACTTCCGGACCTATATATATATATATATATATATATATATATATATATATATATAATATAAAATATATATAATATATATAATATGTATATATAATATATATTATATATATATATATATATATATATATATATATATAATGTATATAATTAACAATTATTATCTACATATAATTATATATATTCCATATTAACTTACTCTTATCTCTTATAATTGCAAGAATTGTTTTAGCTATACAACTATTATATATATATATATATATATATATATATAATTCTCTGATACATTTACATATATAAAATAAACCGGTATAATAATAATAATAAATAAAATCTTTACAAAAAGTGTAAATAGTCAATTATAATAATTAATTATATTAAATATTGCAAACTTTTAACCTTCAATACTTTTACTATCACAAAAATATATTTTTTCATAAACAAAAATTTGAAAACTGATATATAAAATTTGAGAGATTTGCGAAAATACAAGATTCTCAATATTATAAATTCAATCTCCTTATATCCTAATTACATAATAATCCTAGAAATTATGAAAAAATTCTCTTGTATCATTTCTCTTCACTTAAAAGAAGAGTTTTGGTTCGTCTCAGTTCTGAGAGCAAGCCTGTATACTAATCGAACATCATTAATATTTATATATCTTAAATATGCCTCTATATATGTAAGTCATGGTTATATGTATCAAAATATAATTCAAACGGAATATAAATAAGAATCTAATTTCGTCTTTGCGTTAGGAGGCGAGGTAAAGGGAGAAAACCAAGCTATCGAAAATCTTCCGAAGACCGCTTGAATCGATTTCCATCTGCTATTGCGTACCCATCTGGCTTCTTCTTTTTTAAGTTGTTCTATACCCTATGTAATGTAATGTATGTTTCAATGAATACAAGTCGCAATTTTTTTTTATGTACGCGCGAATAACGATTTTTTCATATACATACAGTTTCGTCATTCCAAATAGCTTGCAATTGCGTGCCTAACATCACAGCAGTAAAAATGGCAAATAAGAGTGCCTCGAATGCTAGAAATAACAACAACACCACCGTCGCTGGTGGATTGAATGTGGAGCATTCCCTCCATTCTTGCCTGACACACGTGGTAAATTGTTGTATACATAGAAACAGGGATTGCAGTGATATGCCCGCTATATAAAACTAAAATATAGCAAGAGAAGCGTGTCCACGTTATTATGCAAAATATTTCGATATATTTGAGATCAAATACTAGAAATGCATCATTAATTTGATCGTTTTTTGTAAAGACCAAGATCATAATATATGCATGTACTCTTTGTAAAATACTTACAGTAAAAAGTACGAAGTATTTTTGATTATTTTCTCCTACACAATTGTTAACCCATGGACAATGGTGATCCATTTTCCTGATGCATCTGCAATTGCAACACAGTGTAATCAGTGCATTGTCCTGCTACATTATAAATACAAACTTAATTATGTTAAATCACCTTTGACAAACAGAGCAATGATGAGCTCTGTCAGGCTTAATAGAACAACATTTTGGACACTTAAAAATAACCTGTCCATCTCTAAATCCCATTTGTTGTATCATCTCTTTTGTTGCATTGCCTTTTGGCACTGCACCCTGTATAAAAACAAAATATCAATTATTTTTTAATGCTTAGCCTATCTTATACGACACGTGCCGAATTAGGAAAATTAGAAATTTTGTGTCAAAAAACTGAAGCAACCAGTTGGAGACCTGGCGATAGAACTAAGCCTATCTGAAGCACTTGAAAATAAATATATGCCAAATTTTAAGCAATAAATAAGATATTAGTGTTATCTCAATTACCGGATCTGTAAACATGGTTCTTAGGTGCGACGCAAAGGCCAGGAATGCTAGAGATTGGAAAATGGCCATATTTAAGCTAGAATATACCGTATTTATTGTAGGAATAAGAATCACTGCCATCACTACAAACTCTGCATAAATGATCAGTAACCATGTTAATACTGCACATATGATGCCACATATATCCTGTAAATACAGACACGTTACATTAAGGTTATATATTAAAATAACAATATAAATTTTTAGAACAACCTTGCCAAACACTGACTAATTTAATCAGGGATTAATTTAATTGGCAGAATCACTTAAATCAAAATTTCCAACTACATAATTCATCATTCCTAATCTAATCTTTCTGTCCATGTATTAAAAAATAAAAGATTAAGCTGTTCTGGGCTAACAAAACAGTATTTCCTGATAAGTTAATTGTTGATTAAGTTAATCAAGGTTATTCATAGAGGAGTATCAGAAATCGTGTATTCATAAGACTTTGCCTTGATACACCAGAGCTTTCCACCGCAACATCTATTATGAAAGTCTTTCTCCCTGTGAAAGGGCATATAATCGTAATCCATCGTTGAAACTACTATTCACTGAACTGCTATAGTCTTTATAAGACATAAGGGTAACCACTGATATCTCCTCATACACGCATAAATCTGCAATCACATGCCTGGAAAAAAAACACTGATGTAGCGATACCAACCAGGCACTTGAGGCTTGAGGTAACATTCTTCATAGCTAAATGGAGCTTTATTTGTCCGATATGAAAATCTTGGTTTAATGCCAAGATAAACATCTGCAATCTCATTTATCAATGATAACATCAAAGCGAAAATCAGTCACTTAGCCAAGATGAGAACGCGGAATACCGGAGATGACAAACGTCAAATCTCTGGGGATCTGTCTTTCTCTTCTTAAAATTATGTATGTACAGCGAGCTAAATCGAATACTTACATGTCACAGCGCGATGGCACGCGTCCGTGGAAAGCGACAACGTGCGACGTCCGTCGTCATAACGTTTCGCATCGCGGCGTCGCGAAACACGTGCACCAACGTGCACGGCGAGTGCCGACGCCGCCGACGACGGTGCTCCGGCGTGGAGACCGATGATTTTTCGCAAGACGTCGCTTACGTGATCGAGCGACAAAGTGCGTGCGGCACGAAACGTGCGTACAACGGCGTGGCGTGCAGTCATAAATACGTGAATCGCTTCAATCTCGAATCGCAAGTACAGATATCAGGCAACGGAGAAGCGAGTCAACCAGCATTATCGACGAGATTAAATTCGTCTCTACCTCTCTTCCCTTCCCCATCTGTCAGCCCATTCATTATCGTGGGTTGCGTTACTTGCATTTCGTTTCATGCATGGCACGGTAGCATGAACGTTTTGTTCCGTTTCTCTTCATACGCACTCGCTGCGCGCATCGCATGGATGGATCTGATGCCGACAACGTTACACCCCACCCCACCTCTTCCGGTGCACGAAGATGAAGTGAAGACCACCATTGAAAACTCCAAGAAAATGTATACACAAGTATTTTTAAAAAGCTGGTACTATTGCAAATTGCAACAGCATATTTTTGAGATCAAATCAAGTTAAAAAGTCGCCTGTACCAGAGAGAAACCTGAGAGAGGCCATCCCGGCATTTTTCGTCAATTTTTGGGTGCGTTCCTTTTGGGCGCTCATGGCTTCCGCACACAGGACGCGGAAACGCTTGCCGCGCGGCAAGAAGCGACGCGGTAGCCAATAAACTTTTGATTCTTACGGAAAACCAACACGTTGATTGGCTACCGCGTCGCTTCTTGCCGCGCGGCAAGCGTTTCCGCGTCCTGTGTGCAGAAGCCATCACGCGCTGTAAGCATCGCTCTATCTTCGTTTGATATTCAATGTGCAACCAGAGAGAAACCTGAGAGAGGCCATCCCGGCATTTTTCGTCAATTTTTGTGTGTCGCATCTTCCGACACGCCACCTGAGAAAGTGCGCATAAACTACGTCGTTTCGCTCGGTAACCGCACATGGTTTGCGTCCGTGCTATCGGTTCGTGTCCGAACTAGCCAGTTAGGAGGGGATATGCTGCGGCCGCGGCCGCCGCGGCGGCCGCGCTCGGCCGGCCCGGGCCCGGCGCACAGTGGAGCCGTTTGCGCGAATCGCGGAAAAAATTATGTTACTTGTAAAATATGCAATGAATGATTATAGAACCTTTCAACGTTGACTTATAAAAATTGCAAAAGTGTATATTTATTAAAAATTAATGATAGGAACAAGTATTTGATTGAAATTAAATAAAAATTCAATTTACATTTAATTTTACGTATAAGAGCAAAGTAATTCTTGCGTTTCAACGCTTAAGTCTAAATTTTTTTTATGTGGTTTACTTCTTAAACTAGTTATTAACGGATCGGATGACACGAGCATCATATATACATAATATTTTCATTTGTAAAACAGACGGCTACATTTTCTACTATGATTAAGTAGATATCGTTTATAGTCCTTATTTCTTGCCTCTTGAGCTTCTTCCGATAATGTCCCAACAGGTAACGCTGCATAATTTCTATAATTTCCTTACCGTGAAGAAGAATTTTATGAACGGTAATTGGCATAAAGTATCAAGAATATTTTTCAATAAATATTTCTGCTGCCTTGTATGTACACATAAGAACCGAATTTTTCTGAATTTATTTCTTCACCACAATTAATCGTTTGTATTGTAATATTGTGGAAAATTTTCTGATCAATTCCTCGTCAACTCCAGTTATTATTCTGCTGTGATTTTTGGATCAGCAAAAAATCGTCGAGAAGTATTTCCGTCGTTAGATGATCCGGAACCTTGTTTAACGATGTCCACTCTCAGTCCAAGTTTATTATAAAAAGCGTCTTGTATTCTTTTTTTTGTTTCTTCTTTTTGAACGCCTGTTTCTGGCGTTGTTGACCACTTCTTGAAAGACAAATTGTAGGCAATATGTAATATACACTCCATAAATTTGATTCGTGCGTGCAAGGGTGACATATTCCTAATTTGAGTGCCTCACCTTTTGTTAATTTCTGTTAAGTTGTTCATTTGAGATGGTTTGGATCCGCAAATGAAGCACACGAAGATGATGAAGGCGTGTGGGTTACAGCTTGAGCTACCTTACCGTCTATCATCGTAAATATCATTTGATGATTTATTTTGAATGTGGTTCCGAACTTTTCTATTTCTGTTTCTCGTAATTGAGCAATTTCGTCATCCATATACGTTGCTTTTCACTTTTTATTTTTTTAGCAGTTTTTTTTGTGTATTCAAATTGTATTGCTCTGCAATATCTCGTTGAAGAAGGTCGATCATTATTCCAAATAATAATATTTTTATCGTAAAATGAAGTAAGATCTAAGGGCATCAATGAAGTCATAAACATATATTCATCAGATATTTTGTCCATAAAACTTTGTATTCGCTCTGACCTGATGATCCATCACAACCCCATTTCGTGAGCAATGTTAATTCATTGACATCAATCACAGATGTACCAATACATAATTTTAGACGATTCAGATCTCGATCAAGACATGAAAAGCTTTTCCATCTCCTATCAAGAATTAGTCACAGAATTTTTCCGTTGTGATCGAGATCTGAATCGTCTAAAATTATGTATTGGTACATCTTACCTAAGTCTTCCAGTCAATTATCTCGACAAGATTTTGCAGGAGATTAGAAAACGATTTCTTCCACAGCTAAATTCAAGATGGAATACAGTGCAATGATCAAAGCCGAGATTCTATAAGAAGTACAGTACTTGGTTACAAGGTATTTTTGATGAAGTCGAATTTGAAGTTGCAAGTTTTACTCCAACTGGGCCATCAAACTATTCAGTAGGCAGACCGAAAAAGAGTTTCGACGAATGCTGTGATCGTGCAAAACGGATGAAACTAAGCGAATTACGCGCTGCTTATATACCCACAACAAATGATCGATGCCGCTTCAAGTAAAATACAAAATCAGAAAAATGGTTTTGATGCTAACACTGCTCTGGCATTAATAATGGATGCTCAGTTATCAAGACGACAGTATGAAACAATAAGAGCTGCGGCGAAGAAAATTGGACTCGATATATTTCCATCGTATAAAAATATCCAAAAATCAAAACAGGATTGCTACCCAGACGACATTAATATTACAGAGAGTTCGGCGTCAAATAATTTACAAAAATTACTAGATCATACTGCAAAAAAACTATTTGAGACAATAGATAAGGAAAATATGGTTGATGTCAATGAATTAACATTGCTCACGAAATGGGGTTGTGATGGATCATCAGGTCAGAGCGAATACAAAGTTTTATGGACAAAATATCTGATGAATATATGTTTATGACTTCATTGATGCCCTTAGATCTTACTTCATTTTACGATAAAAATATTATTATTTGGAATAATGATCGACCTTCTTCAACGAGATATTGCAGAGCAATACAATTTGAATACACAAAAAAAACTGCTAAAAAAATAAAAAGTGAAAAGCAACGTATATGGATGACGAAATTGCTCAATTACGAGAAACAGAAATAGAAAAGTTCGGAACCACATTCAAAATAAATCATCAAATGATATTTACGATGATAGACGGTAAGGTAGCTCAAGCTGTAACCCACACGCCTTCATCATCTTCGTGTGCTTCATTTGCGGATCCAAACCATCTCAAATGAACAACTTAACAGAAATTAACAAAAGGTGAGGCACTCAAATTAGGAATATGTCACCCTTGCACGCACGAATCAAATTTATGGAGTGTATATTACATATTGCCTACAATTTGTCTTTCAAGAAGTGGTCAACAATGCCAGAAACAGGCGTTCAAAAAGAAGAAACAAAAAAAAGAATACAAGACGCTTTTTATAATAAACTTGGACTGAGAGTGGACATCGTTAAACAAGGTTCCGGATCATCTAACGACGGAAATACTTCTCGACGATTTTTTGCTGATCCAAAAATCACAGCAGAATAATAACTGGAGTTGACGAGGAATTGATCAGAAAATTTTCCACAATATTACAATACAAACGATTAATTGTGGTGAAGAAATAAATTCAGAAAAATTCGGTTCTTATGTGTACATACAAGGCAGCAGAAATATTTATTGAAAAATATTCTTGATACTTTATGCCAATTACCGTTCATAAAATTCTTCTTCACGGTAAGGAAATTATAGAAATTATGCAGCGTTACCTGTTGGGACATTATCGGAAGAAGCTCAAGAGGCAAGAAATAAGGACTATAAACGATATCTACTTAATCATAGTAGAAAATGTAGCCGTCTGTTTTACAAATGAAAATATTATGTATATATGATGCTCGTGTCATCCGATCCGTTAATAACTAGTTTAAGAAGTAAACCACATAAAAAAAATTTAGACTTAAGCGTTGAAACGCAAGAATTACTTTGCTCTTATACGTAAAATTAAATGTAAATTGAATTTTTATTTAATTTCAATCAAATACTTGTTCCTATCATTAATTTTTAATAAATATACACTTTTGCAATTTTTATAAGTCAACGTTGAAAGGTTCTATAATCATTCATTGCATATTTTACAAGTAACATAATTTTTTCCGCGATTCGCGCAAACGGCTCCACTGTGCGCCGGGCCCGGGCCGGCCGAGCGCGGCCGC
Source organism: Temnothorax ravouxi (assembly GCA_030770255.1). Lineage (NCBI taxonomy): Eukaryota > Metazoa > Arthropoda > Insecta > Hymenoptera > Formicidae > Temnothorax > Temnothorax ravouxi. Next base: position 68,550 of record JASTWP010000620.1, read on the forward strand.
CGCGGCGGCCGCGGCCGCAGCATATCCCCTCCTAACTGGCTAGTTCGGACACGAACCGATAGCACGGACGCAAACCATGTGCGGTTACCGAGCGAAACGACGTAGTTTATGCGCACTTTCTCAGGTGGCGCGTCGGAAGATGCGACACACAAAAATTGACGAAAAATGCCGGGATGGCCTCTCTCAGGTTTCTGCTAGAGTCCTAGATAATAGAGAAGCGACATTGAAATCGATAGGTGCGATATATCGATAAACCCGCCATTTTGTTTCTCCATATGGAGAAGACCAGAAGACCACGGTCAAAGGAGGTTAGCGTAAAATGACGCGTAAAGTATAGTTTGGAGTAGTTTGGACGCTCATCCATGTATTGGAATTGGCAAAAAGTAAAACGACAAGGAGACAACCTATAAAGATAAAAAAAAATGTAAGGAGGATAAGATGTAAATATTTTTTAAGAATATTCATTATTTTAAATATTTTATTTTTTTTATAGAAAATAATAAATTTATTATTTTGTAGTTACAATGGCAAGAAAATGTGTTGCTTTATCATGCTCAACAACATCAGAGGAAAATATATTTCAATTATTTAAGTTACCGAAGGATCAGCTACTGAGAAAAATATGGAGTAATAAAATTGTACAAGGCACTAAGAGCAATGAAAATTATTATACAATGGAAGAAAAGTATCTTTGTGAAGTATGAATTTTTTTGACAGAGTATTAAATTTTAGTTCACGTTAATCAGCATGGCAGGCTTTGTATTTTAATTTGACTATTATAAGAAACTAAACTTGTCATAATTAATGTAAATGTCCTGTAATGGCATTGAATATGTATGTTCATTAAATGGCTTCGATGGGAGACTATCGTTAAAAACTGAAGGAATTGCTCCGATTTTCAGTTTCCTCTTACCATCTTCTCTAACATGCTCCCAAGAAAACCTGTCAAAATGCTCCTGAAAAAATATGCATGCTATCAGTAAATGACTTCGCTATGTATATGTATATATTTGCTACACTGCAGCTTACAGAGCACACAAACAATGGATCCTTAGGCTCCCAAGTAGATCCATTAATATTCCTAATATTGTTAATCCATCTAGCTTTCTGTCCTTCATTTCTAGGAAAACGATGAAACATAAGAGTTTTGTTGTTTTTGTCTCCTACCTTCCGTCCCTTACTTTTGTAAATATTTGTACACGTATGTATACAGCACTTTATCCTGAAGAGGAAAAAAGAATGTTTCTTATAAAAAAACAATAAAAGTTTAATATTCTTTTCAATAGGTAGAATAATTTATATTTAATAAAGATTCATATACGTAAGAGTACTTACGTCATAATTAATAGGAGAATACGCAGGAAAACGACCGGATAGAGCACGTTCCGCTCGAGAAAGCATAGGCCCACGTAGGCCTTCTCAAACCATATGATCCTCACCGGCTCTCGTACCTCGAATTGCGCGTGCTCATGACTACGTAGTACCGGTCTCGAAATGCACAGCCAAGGCAGCTGCTTGTGCAGCTGCGGCACGATATAGTACAGGAGAAAGCCCAGGCAACTCACGATACTCCACAGTACCGGATTAAGCTCCGGTTGCAGGGCGGTGAACACCGTCGTACGATGAATTCCGAAAGACAGGGTGCCGATCACCGCGCACACGATTAGATCGTTCTTCAGTTTGGCGTTCACTGTCGAGCGTAACTTCTCCGGCAAAGGATCCACCAGCTCAGTATCTGACATTTGCTCGCCCACCTTGATCTTGACGTCTTTCTTCCTGCCGGACGTCTTGCTCTTAGTCTTCTTGTAACTCGCGGCCACGTTATCAGGCTGCGACGACGATGTGTTTTCTATGATTTTGGCTTCCTTCTCCTCCGTGTACCAATGTCTCGCGCTGTCTCACCGGTCTCACGTGCAGCAGGAACGTACATTAACCTTACTTATTTAACCATAAGCGAGAAACAAAATGGCGCTGGACCACGTGATTTAGTTAGCCAATCAGACCATTCTGTTCAATGTCGCTTCTCTATTATCTAGGACTCTAGTTTCTGCCTGTACAACTTTTCCAAGTCGACGGCAAGTCGACTTTTATAAGTCGACTTCCAGTCGACTTCTAAAAATGGCGGAAAGTCGACTAAAAGTCGACTTCTAAATAGTCGACTTCTAAAAATGACGGAAAGTCGACTAAAAGTCGACTTCTAGTCGACTTCTAAAAATGACGGGAAGTAGACTAAAAGTCAACTTCTAAATAGTCGACTTCTAGTCGACTTCTAAAAATGACGGAAAGTCGACTTCTAAATAGTCGACTTATAAAAAGACGGAAAACAGTCTAGCGGCGCGTCATGCCTGGTCTACAACCTTGCTTTAAAGGGTATTTAAGCTCTTAGCTGTAAGAAATTAACCAATCACAATCAAGTATTCTTCTCACATTTCATTGTGATTGGTCAATTTCTTACGGCTTAGAGCTTAAATATCATGCTGCGTTCGGAAACTTCACCCGGGTGCACCCGCCGAGACTCACGCTGTTCAGAAACGTTCGGGTTTACATACCCGTGTGGCAGAGATGAAGTCGTTCGGAAACTCTACCCGGATGCATCTTAGAAGGAAAATTTTCCACCCCGGGGTGCGTTCGAAAACACTCCACGTTCACGTTGTGTGGTGGATGTGGGAGACGGGCTCGGTGGAGATGGTGGGCCTACTACCGACGGGAGTTATCGAACGACCAATGTGTGTTGCTGTAACGTTTACAAACAAAAATGGCTGATTCAAATGCAGTTGTTCATCAGAAAAAACGCATATTAGCACTGGCTTTAGTCGCTTCTGACCAATTATTACAAAGTATTATGTTGGACAGCAGTAGTAGTGAAAGTGATGAGGAATTTGATTTGGCATCATGTGAAATGCGATTGAGAGTGCGAGGTTGTAGAAAAACACCAGCACGGTGTCAAGGTTATATATATCGGATACGATTCCAAGAATGACCAATAAAGCATTTCGCGAGCATTTTCGGATGACTCCGGACACTTTTGAGAATCTCGAAACGCGTTTGGGCCCGGCGTTATTTATTACAAATAATACAGGCCGACCCATGATACCTGTAAGAAACCAACTATTGTCGGTTTTGTGGCTGCTTGCTACTCCAGATTCGTATAGGTAAGGAAAATATGTTGTTAACTATTTGTTGTTACAATATGTTATAGAAATTACTGAAGTAACTATTATTATATCTTTGTCTAGATCTGTAGCCGACCGCTTTGGTATGGGCAAGTCATCGTTGAGTAACTGCTTCATGCGTGTTATCAAAGCTCTCAACGATATTGCTGGTGATATAATTGTTTGGCCAACAGGTGATAACCTTTTGACTGTAAAAAATAAATTTAAAGAAAATGGTGTTTTACCTGATGTCATCGGTGCAATCGATGGTACAGATATTGAAGTAAAAGGTCCCAAGGTAAGTAAAATAATATAGTATGTATGTACTATTAAAACAATAATTTTTTGTTGGTTGAATAAATTATTTTGTGTGCCTTTGTAGGAAAATTGTCAATTTTACATCAACAGAAAAAAGCGGTTCAGCATCACTCTTCAAGTTGTTTGTGATTCTCAGCTTATCTTTACAGACTGCTTTGCTGGTTTTGCAGGCTCTGTTGGTGATATACGAGTCTTCAGAAACTCTGATTTATGGCATGCAGTTCGAGAAAATAAACGGGCTTTTTTCCCTGATCAAGAATACATTATTGGGGACAAAGCATATCCAGTCTTAACATGGTGCATTCCGCCTTTCCGTAACTTTGGAAACTTGACACAAGCACAGCAAAAATTCAATCAAGCTCTCTCTAAAATGAGACAAGTGATTGAACGAGCTTTTGCTCTGCTAAAGGGAAGATAGAGGCGGTTAAAATACCTAGATATGAATAGAGATGATGTGATTCCGTTTAATTTCATTGTATATAAAATATCCATACGATATCGCGAGTGCTATAATTAATATCTTGCGATATCTTTCGACCTCCCTCGGATATCCTGTGAAGATGTCTGCAAGATCTAAATAGCCGGACACTTGTGCATCCACTGGATATCCACCGGATATCTGAGACCATTTTGGGATGTCCCACGGTTATTGCGATATCCCAAAATGATGTCTGTAGGACGTCCCTCAGATAAAGTGTGCTGTGTGGGATTTATTCTTAATTACAAAGGCGGCTATAACTGTGCCACTTCTGCGTGCGCGGATTCCGGCAGCCACTTCTGGTAAGCTGACAACAGAACTAAAATTATAAATATATAATATTCACAGACTTTTATACTAGATCACTAACATCTATAGACGCACTGCCAAAAAGCTGATGCGAGTGCAAGTGTTAGTGAAGAGTGCGCGGCGGCCATATTGAATTAACAATAAGTCACTATCGGGTGTTCAGTTGCTCATGATGTGCGTTTATCTGCATTCGTTATTACAGTACATAACGAAGCAGGCAAATGTTTTTGTGTTAAATATTGGTACTACATGTTATCAATAAGTTTGTAAGTAATGCCTTCGACGTGTAGCGTACTTGGATGCCGAAATCGAACCACTACTCCTGTAGTATTAAACTATTGTACTTCTATTGTATAGAAATCTTGTATAAAACTACTTGTATAGAATCTGTAGTATAGCATATCTTACTAAAATCAATATGGCGGCAAGCATCACGGCCAAGATGCCTGTCAGCGGTCTAGTATTGTACGGAAGTCTATGATAATATCTAGATATTATTTTATAAATTAAAATCTCACATTTTTTATCCGAACCTCAGATTTCTAGCAGTTTGTATTTGGACACGATTCCCTGCGACTGCAGCGTTTGTATGTACTATTGCTTGAGTGCGTGGTATCAATCTGAAAAGATCGTATTGAATTGATGTAATCTATTCGATGAATCAACGTGAAATTGAAAGGAGATAGAATAACGATTTACCTGGCCCATGACTTGGTGATGCTCCCAGGTGTCGTCAGCAGCGACGGGACAAATCGTTTCAGCTCAGGGCACACTTGACCCTCCAAGAAGAAATACGCGAACCACTTGACACCGTCCACGGATGCTTTATATCCATCGATGGTAGTGCCCATCCGGCCTTTCCAAATGTACCAGACACGCGGCAAATGATCTTCCCAGTTCCATTTGATTATATCTATAAATGAGAATAATATTCGATCATAATAAAGGTTAATATCTTTATAAATAAATAGGCAAAACATTATAAAGCAACAATTGTGATAAAAATATATACCTTGGCGGTGGATCAACCAATAATGGTTCACGTGCTCACTAGTGCAAGCGCCCGAATTCGCTATAAGATGGCATAGCATGGGAGCGAATTTCGGCAATCATTTGGGTTCTATCGCCGTGACACCTCGCATATACATCTTATTCGTTTCGTACACCTCTTTATGAACCGCCTATTCCGGACTGATTTTTCGTAGCACGCACGAAGAATGCATGAACACAGGTTCCCTTCCATTTCTGGTGTTCTGGAAGATGGTTCAGAATAGAGAGCTGTCGCATTCAATAGGTCTTAATTATCGATGACAATTAATAACACACCATACCTAACCTGTAAGCATGTTTCCACTTGGCCTTATCCTGATTCTCTTTTATACCTTGTCGGGCGAAACTTTTTTCACGACTTGATCCGCCATACCTGCAAGAACTATCTGGCGCAGCAATTTCGCTTCCATGTCGGTTGGTAACGGCACTAACGGCATATTACGGCCTTACGATTACTCGCGTAAGCTCTGCTCCTCCAACCTCCAGCCTCCTTGAGATTCGCCGCCATATTTATGAATGCATGAGTGCTGGTCTACAACCTTGCTTTAAGGCTGCGTTCGGAAACGCCACCAGATTCCCAACCCGACGACTGGGGTTGAGTTGCCTAGAGTTTCGATTCTAACCCGAACGATTTACTCTGAGTAAGGCTGTGGCTCTGAACGGTCCGAGTCGCCATTTGAGTTAAATAAAGCGGCGGGAGGTACACAAAGTGATGGATGACCGAAGAAATGTCATTCTTACGGCTATTTATGCGAGTAAACAACTATTCGGATTATTGTTCAGTGCAACGCTGGAAAGTGATGACGAGGAGGACGAGTTAGCCGAGGCATTTTTATTGGAAGCCCATCTAAGGCTACGTGGCCCGTCGAGGAAAGCTGTGCGAATTGAAGGTTATGTGGAAAACACAGTCCCAAGATTTAATGCAAAACAATTCCGTCAAAACTATCGAATGCTGCCTAGCACATTTGCACTGCTAGAAAATCGTCTTGGACCTATTTTGGCAGGGGATACTGGTAACAAACCTTGCAATCCTGTTCGTAAGCATTGAGGCTCCTAAGGTTTATGTTATTACATGTATTGTCACAGTTCTGTATTGTTCATATGGTATATTTTTCTGTTTTGTGCCCTAGGAACACTCACTGCATTATAAGACAAGGAAAAAAGATTATGCTGTAGTTCTTCAGGCAGTGTGTGATTCAGAACTGAGGTTTACTGACTGTTTTGCTGGTTACCCTGGTTCCGTGGGTGATCGACGCATTTTCCGGAACTCTGACTTGTTTCTGGATGCAGAACGTAATGTGAATGCTCTCTTCCCAAATGGTGAATACATCATAGCTGACAAGGCATACCCTGTGTTATCATGGTGCATTCCTCCCTATATTGACAATGGTCGCCTAACACGAGTAAGTTTCATTGAGAATTTATCTTGAGTCTGTTAAACAAAGCCGTCTGTACCTATCAGTGCTTTTGAATTATTGTGAATTTTCTTTTTCAGGCACAGAAGCGCTTCAATACAGTACTGTCGCAGTCAAGACAAGTCGTTGAACGTTCTTTTGCACTGCTGAAGGGAAGATTTCGACGACTGAAGCATTTAGATATGAAAAGGGTAGACTTAATTCCAAGTTTTATTCTTGCTTGTTGTGTGCTGCACAACATTTGTCTGGATGGGCTTGAAGAGGACCAGGTAGAAGAAGATAATGTTGATGATTTCATTGGGGAAGGTCTTGAAGTTGTAAGGCAACAAGAACGGGAGAATGATGATGATGATAATAACATACACTTTCAAGAGGGTGAAGCTAAGAGAGCCCATCTTGTGGCTCTTCTCGTAAGAAATGATTGACAGATCCACTGTTGTCATGTGTAATGCATAAATCATGTGATATTGTATGAGTGCTATTCTACAAATGGCTATTGAAATAAAAAAGACAACTTTTATAAAGTTTTTCAGCAATAGAGCAGTTGACTTAAAACCAAAGTTGACGTCAATTTCATCATCTTTACAGTGTATGTAAATATTCTCTATTTTACCTATAAATACAGTTGTAACAAGGATTGTAATAAATGATATACAAATGAACATAAATTTCTTTATTCTGCAAACATCTATAAACATCAGTTTTAAGTAGAAAAAGACGCATTTTTGCAAAAGAACTAATAATATAATAATTAAGGAACAAAATTAACTTATATCTTTTATACTCTAAACAGACTAGAGAAATCAAAATAGACTGTAAACAATCTTTTAAATCAGAGATTGATTAGGACAGTACCTATATCTAAACAGGAAACAAAAAAAATAATAATAATATTAAAATAAATTTGATAATACTCTTTGTATCTTACATTACTATAAGACAATGCTTAAAAATATCTTTGGATAATGACAATCACATGTATCAGGTACGAATTGTACATATAAAATTATCAAAAATTAATTGACACTTCCAGGTAAGTACAAGGCACAGAGTCACAGTTGCACTACTTATTTATGAGAGTTTACTGATGTATACTAAAAATATGTTCTGATGTGTGTTCTTCCTTATTGCTACGTAGGTACAGATTTTTTTATTTATCAAAATGTTCGTTATATTGTGCCTCTTTAGGAAAATAGCTCCTCATGCTGTTTATGTTAAAATAGTACTATTAAATGCATTTGCTGCTGACCTAGCAAATTAAGCAATTAAGAAAAAGCATACATCAGAACATATCTGTAGCATACATCAACAAACTGCTCATAAGAAAGTAATGCAACTGATCATAGCTTCTGTATAAGCTTATTCATGACATCAGTAAACGCTGTAAGTCCTGCATTCTGCACATCTATCATTGCCTTATGTCGTTGTTCCCTTGCTAATTCCCTTGCCTCCGCATCTGCACGAAGGGTCTTAGACCAAGCCTCTAATTCTCTATTCAGTTTGCTCCTCTTTGCCTTCTTACTTTCCTTTGTTTTATTAGAGTGCCTGTCAGCCTCCATCTCTTCAGAGGTCTCATCATCGCTACTACAATCATTGCCTACAGTTGTAGAGGCTGATCTTTTTCTTCTTGAAGAGGCAAGAGCAACAGGTGTGACACTTGGTGATTTAGAAAATATTTCATCCAACTCATCATAGAATTTACACATCTTCGGAGCATTCCCAGACTTAGAGTTATGGTCCTTAACAACCATGTACGCCTTCCTTATATTTTTCCATTTGTTTTCAGTCTGAGTTGCAGTAACTATCAACCCTGTTTTTTTTATGTCCTGGGCAATCATATTCCATACTGCATCGTTCTTTATAGTAGTGCTTGCAACCCAGGTAGCAAGCACTCGTCATTTTGACGTCAATATTTGGTCATAATTGGTCAGTAACGTCATTCGTCGATTAAGTGACGTATATTTAACGTCATGTTTTAATACGTCAAAAAGACTTTGTAAAATGACATTATATAGACGTTTAATTGACTACCCAAGTAGCAGACAGTCGTCATAATGACGTGATTTTTACATCATTTTATGACGCATGTTACATTATTTATTCCTAAGTTTAACGTAAAAATGACGTATTTTTTACAGTATTTTTCACGGGAATATTCCTACATTTATAGTGTTTCGTAACTTTATGATTGAAGTGGTGAATTTATGGTATAAGTGGATCTAGTTGCGTGTGTATAATCATAGTTTTATGACAACTATTTCATGCAGTGTTATAACTATCAAGAAGATATCATTACAAGATTTTTGAACAATTTAAAGATGTACCGTTATAGACAAGTACAGTTAATAAGGAAGCATCAGGGTTAGAAGATCGTCACTGTCCACTGGATCATCGAAGTCAAGCGACACGGGCGCGGTACTGTACTAGGATGGGTGACCGTCTTGACACAGCGGGCTATACACACACGATATGTAAAGAAACAGTTAAAATGCTTTTTTTTTCTTAGATATAAAAAAAAATGTTTTTTTAAAATAAACGTTTATCATGTGGACATTTTAAAATTTTAATTTCATAAAAAAACATTTCTAAAAACCGGTATGTCGTACATTGGACCTATTTTTGCCGTCAATAAAACGTCAGAAAATGACGTCGTTGGGATGTGACTTAGGACCGTGAAAAATACGTCATTTTTACGTTAAACTTTAGGAATAAATGACGTAACATACGTCATAAAATGACATAAGAATCACGTCATTATGACGACTGTCTGCTACCTGGGAAAATTTGGCTGATTAGCTTTCCAGGATGTAATTAGTGCTAGAACAGCATTCTTCGTCCACTTAACTAAAATTTACATAGACCAAGAGTGTAGTACACGGTCATGCATACAGTTTCACTGACTTAACAACCCACACCTACCTTTTTTCTTTACTGGTTGCCTCGTTTAAACATCCTGCCTCTGGTGTCAAGCATGCTGCAGAAAGTGAGCCTAAGGCCTCTGATGATGACATCCTCGTTTCAGGAACTGCAACATACAATAACAATGTAAATCCTTTCAACTATTGGGGCAGTCATGAATGCCTGGCCTATATGAGCCAAGTTTATTACATATATAACATATAACCTGTATCAAACTGTAAGGCAGTTGGTATGAGACCGAAGAGCCGGAGATTTCTCTCATTTTCGAGAACGCAGTACATATTTTTATCTGTTAACAAAGAAAGATTATTGCAACAAAAAAACCAATAGGAGCTAGTTCGACACCTAATCTCTCCCTCGCAATTCCCGTTCACAACACTTGAATCATGTACTTACCAATATTGTCGAATACGACAATGTGTCCCTCGGCACGGACAACCTCTCCATTTTCCGACCTAACCAATTCGTGGCGAGTCGGGTCCGCTTCTACAACAATAATCTCGTCACTCATGTTCACTCTCGTCACTCAATCTTGCCGCCAAAACACGCCGAGTTACTTCTTAACCGATGAAAAATGGTAGGTTGAGAATTCGACTCTAGAGTTAACTGGATTACTTCAACCCAGCGATCTGAACGCAGTCTATCGAGTCAAAAAATACTTACTCGGATGCTATCTGAACGGCATCGGGTTAATATTTCTACTCGGAGTAAGGAATCTGAACGCACCTGAGGGTAGACCCGGGTGAGTAGTGGTGGGGGCAGGGTACACCCCGGGTGTAAGTAGTTTCCGAACGGCAATAACTGGCAATAAGTAATAAGACATGGCGGACGAAAGGCAATCCCAAAAAAGTGTTAGTATTCTGCGCCGTGACTCTTCCGAAACAGGTACTGATATTAACTTCTTATCTATAAAAAGAAAGATACTTTTTGTAAATATTTGTAATTTAAGAGATGTATGTCACTTAAAAGGTGCAAGTAAACAAAAAATGTATCACTCACCTATTACGTCAAGTACTACTAAATTTCCCTGAGGATCGTATATTGGCTGGTTATCTGGACCAGTACATAACTGGTGTCTTTCTTTCAACAACTGTATGCACTCCATTGCCACAGTTGTATCAGAAGAGCCGCTGAGTGCTTCTACAGCTTCTACTTCTTTTTATAAAATTAAAATTAGTGGTGCAATCACCAAATAACATTAAAATAATGATGAATTTTTTTATTTAGAATTATCGGTTATTACGTTACAAAACGAGTGTAAAATATATTATTCGCTTAAGCAACTGTTAAGATATACCTAAGATGAATTATTAATTAATATGAATAATAGAAAAACATAATCGTAATTAGCGTCAAGATATTATTAAGATAAAATCTGATGATAAATTAGCAGTAGGCAATAGAATATAATTAACATTACTTAAATCCAAGCATTATAATAGTTACCTGTTCGACTAATACTACGTTTACGCGGCGAGGCTATGCGTTACGCGATGTAGTAACTTACATAATTTTCTACCGTTTACGCGTGCGTAGTATTCTGCAATACTTTTTGAGAGCCGTTTACGCGTGCGTAGTATTCTGCGATACTTTTTGAGAGCCGTTTACGCATTCGCGAAGTATATAGGTTCCTCTCCGGTTCGTAGGGTCCGTAATACGATTTAGAGGTTATCAGTTCAAATTCTACATTATAATTAATGTAAATATGCTTTTCAGCCGCAATAAATGTCAAGTTATAAAAATATTTAATGTGGTATCCAGCACTCTAACCTCAATGTATAGTACATAACATGCGTAATATAATGACAGTTACGGTTGTGGGATGCATTGCTACTTATTATTTTTATAAATCATATCATTATTGTTCATATAATGTAACTAACCTGCAATTGTTATCTGCTTTTTATCGACACTCGTATTAATGATACTTCCAGGTGACAGTTGACACTGATAAAAAGTAGCTTTGAAATATCGCGCGGAGTTTGTTGTACTGCACTCTCTTGCACTCTTGCACTGTCTTGCACTCAATCAAATTTGCCGTTTACGCGAGGTATTAGCAAGGAAAGTATTAGCTAATTTGAGTAAGTTACTGCTATTATCGTACTTTAAGTCACGGCTAGACACCCCTGTTTACGCGGAGTGAATTATCGTAAGTTATGATAATTTAGGTGAATTATCGTAAGTTACTACATCGCGTAAACGCATAGCCTCGTCGCGTAAACGTAGTATAATTCGACCAGTTTGATCAGCAAATTGCAAATAGATAATGGAGCTACAAATTTGAGTATTTAAACGGACAATTTAAATATTCGCGATATTCGCTAGCCTCACTTCGAAGAGAAAAGATATGTATAATACCTGGTGTATTGTATACGAAGTACTAGACACAGAGATGTACTGGAACTGATTGAAAATGTTCGGAATGGATTCCGATAAAAATTCTATTGTTCCCTAGATTTCTATTGTTTTTTAGCGAAAACGGAATAATTTCAATCGGAATCTATTCCAAATAGGACACGTATTATGGAACTTTCTGGAATGGATTACGATTGGAATTATTTAGTTATTTCCTAGATTTCTACTTTCTAGGGAAAACAGAATAATTTCGATTGGAATATATTCCGAAAAGTTCCATAATACATGTCCCCAGTTCCATAGAAGAAGAAACTACATTGCTACACTTTTAAAAATTCCGCCAAATATAATAACTTACCCGCATCCACCCTGAAATTTCAGGGGTGCGTTCGAAAACAGCACCTGTGTGTATTATGTCACACCCAATGCGTTCGAAAACACCTAGTGGGCACACTTGAGCATACACTCGTGGTCGTTCTAAAACCCTACACTGTAGAACATTCGTGTGATTTTTCTCCACTCCCTTTTCGGCGGTGGGACTCGGTGGAAATTGTGGGGGAGCGCGGAATTTGGATGTGAAAGAAGGTTAAACGGACTTATACATAAACATAACCAATATCGTTTGTACTGTTTCGCTCGCAGGACGCACAGGTACACAGTGGATCAGTGGATGGCAAAGCGTAACGTCGTTGACCTGATGATTAGATCCGTCGTAAGTCAAGATTTTTTTTACCTCGGACAGATTGCCGTTTTTGATGCACACGAACAAATATAACCGACAAACGAACGAACAAATATAACCGACAAACGAACGTTTCGATTAATTTATTAATTGACCATATTTTTCTAGATTATTCGCGCATTTCTCCTCACCGTAAATTACCCCGGATTTGATGCGCATGGTCGCGGCTTCCAGCGAAATTATCAAGAAGCCAATCTCGTCTGCCTCATAAGTATCAATTGTGCTTCGCTCAGAAATCATTGCGACATTCAAAATGCTAACCTTAATCCAAGGCCGTCATACGTGATTTTAATGATTTTAACATTGGTCTAAGAGGAAAAGAGGTTAGTTTCCTATGAATAACACGAGTTTGCGAAAAATCTTTTGCCAAAAATGTCTGAACAATATATATCGATGGAAAGAGGACACTGTGAGGAAGCTTATAGTTGAAGATAAACACGATCCACCGTACAGTTTTTTTTAAATTAATAATTAAAGTTGAAAACTAGTCAAGCGACGCGTTAACACACAATTTATTTAATCTATTTCAGGCAAAATATTATTCTACAACGTAAAAATTATTTACAAAATAATCTTTTTACGTCGTTACGAAGCTTTGCGATGCGTTATTCTATTTTTTTATAATTATAAAAATAAAAAAATTATAAACATTGTTTTGACTTCGGCCTTTCATCATCGAACTACCTTAACGTGATCCTCCGATTAAACTCACTCTGCATTAGGCCTGCAACTCACCCTGTTGTTACCGAACCGGCCACGACGAGATAACCAGCTGTAACTATGAAATATCGAAAGTACATCGTGTGACAAGTAAATAAACGAAAGTTCGCTAAAGTTCGCGCGTCGGAACAATACAAAATGGCGTTTTGAACATAGGATTCTTCTCGATTTTTTTTCACATCTTTGGCTTTTTTATTCAGAAAAGTGTAAACTTTAAGAATATGCATTATAAAATAGTCAAATATATCATTAATACAGTGAAATTTGGCGAAATGTCAAATTTTTTGATATTTTTTTTAGATTTTCTCTAATAAAACACGCCATAACTTTTTTGTGGTTAACTTTTCGACAAAAATGTTCAAATAAAAGTTGTAGAGCGTACTTTTTTACATAAGAAACACCTATAATGGTAGATACATTGCTGCCCAAACGTACGTGAAGAAATTTTAATTACGCACGAGGTTGTTGCGTACTATGCGATCCATAGTCATATTATACCTAAAACTTTGAATATACCTATTTGCTTTCAAGTAGTAAAATGATTATGAACTAACCATTATTGTTATTCTTACTATTAGGATAAGCCGGCCGTCGTATGGTGTCCCACTATTATTATTATTATTATTATTATTATTAATATTATTATTATTATTATTATTACTTTATAATTATTGCCAGAGCTCTTTTAGTTTCAATCATAAATCTACTTCCCATACAGCACAAAATGTTTTTTAAATATTTTTAAAACATTTTTTAGGAAGATTAAAATATTATAAAATTATTTACAAAAATATTTTTAAAATGTTTCTATGTCCGTCAGATCATGTCAGAAAAATATTTTCAAAAATATTTTTAAAAGATTGTAAATAAATATATTCAATAATATTGGTAAAATCTTTTAGAAATATTGTTTAAAAAAATAAAATATGTTCATAATAATTTTAAAAATGCTTTAAAATTGTCATAAATATGAGTAGGTATGTATATGCTGTTATGTTTTTGTGAATTAAGAATTTTAGAAAAAAAAGAAAATACATTTATTATCAATATGTCGTGTGTGCATACGCCGCACGGTCACCCATCCGAGTCAGTACCGCACCTAACGTCGCTTGACATCGATGATCGAACGGACTAGTGATGATCCTTTGATTCTGACGCTTCCTTGTTCATACTACTACATAACATATCTTTAGTTCAAAAATCGTGTAATGATAATAACCGGTAAATATTAAAAATAATAACGCAATTAAAATTAATGTACAATAATATAATTATTAATATAAAATTCGTATATTTAACTTAATATAATATTAATATAATAACGTTAACAACATGCATGATAACGCCTAAAGACGCTACCTGACAAAATAAAGAATTTATTGAATCAAAGTTCAAAAATAATTAGAAATCAAATTTAAAAAAACATAAATCTAAAAAAATCTATTTTTTATGTATGTGTGTGCATATATGTTCACGGAGTAAGTTATAGTACTATATTTCCAATTATTCTTATAATATTTCTGCAATGTTGTTCTAATATTTCAACGAAATGTTGCAATTGTCTTTACAACATTACATTGCAACTTGTAACGTTCCTGCAACGTCTTGCAAGCTTCTATGCTGTATGGGTCTGCAGAACATAATAATTAAGAAAAACTCAAAAAATGAAAATAAAATTGTCGTGTACCAAATTTGGTCTTAAAATAACGTCTAATTCATGTCCTTTTCATGACGGCATACTTTCGTCCACAATAGGATGCCAAATACACGTCATATAAAGGACATATGACGTCGTGGACGAAATATGACCTTAATATTTACATGGGAAGTATATCTATATAATCTTTTTTCATCTAAAAAAATCTCGAAAAAACCTAAGCAGTAGTATATTTACCTAAAAAAAAACCGGTAACAAGTGGTAGACGTAATCTTTGTATCTCGAAAAGTCTCGAAAAAACCTAAGCAGTAGTATTTTTATTTCCAAAAAATTATAACTCAAGTGATACACATCACAAAATTATGTTACCTTATCAAAAATGAGTCGTGCTTCAAGTGATCTATTACAATTACAAAAAAGAAATGATATCTCTTTTTAAATTACAGCGCCAATTACAGAGAGAACATACACTGAGATAAAAAATTTGTCAATCCTAAGAAATATTTTGTCCGATACGTTCAACTAAACATTTTAGTTAGTTAACTAAACATTAGTTGAATTAATTAATTCTTGATTAAAAATACGAAATAAATTGTTCAAACAACTAATATCTAGTTGACTAACCAAAATGTTTAGTTGAACGTATCGAACTAAATATTTCTTGAGATTATCAATTTTTTTTTTGGTGTATTTTTCGAGATACAAAGATTACGGTCTACCACTTGTTACTTAGATTTTTTCGAGGTGAAGAATTACAGAATTAACAATACAAAATACAAATATTTTATTAAAATATTTAAACCCAACAAGGAAATACAAGGTATTTAAATACAAAGTTTATATATGTATTTTAAAAGATTTAATCGCATCGCAAAGAATTACAGAGGTAACAGTACAAAATTAAAATATTTTATTAAAATACATAAATTTTTCTTGTCAAAAAACTTGGCGCTGCTAGCTAGACCTCAAAATTAGATCAGCGTGGTGTGTATGTGCGAGCGAGTGATATGGGTGTGAGTAATGTGTGTGTGTGTTTGTGTGTGTGTGTGTGTGTATTTTTGTGTGTGTGTGTGTGTGTGTGTGTTTGTGTGACGGTGAATAATGCGGCTTATTATGATTAAGTATACAATAATAAGTTTAGATTTTAAAGCGATTAAAATTAAGTATAGAATAAGTATAGAATAAGTATAGAATATAAGTAATGTTTACATTTGTAAAAGGTCTCTCTCTCTCTCTCTCTCTCTCTCTCTCTCTCTCTAGCAGCGCCAAGTTTTTTGACAAAAAAAATTTATGTATTTTAATAAGTAATTATGTATTTTAATAAGTAAATTTATGTATTTTAATTATTTTAATTTATGTATTTTAATCTAAACTTATTATTGTATACTTAATCATAATAAGCCGCATTATTCACCGTCACACAAACACACACACACACACACACAAAAATACACACACACACACACAAACACACACACATTACTCACACCCATATCACTCGCTCGCACATACACACCACGCTGATCTAATTTTGAGGTCTAGCTAGCAGCGCCAAGTTTTTTGACAAGAAAAATTTATGTATTTTAATAAAATATTTTAATTTTGTACTGTTACCTCTGTAATTCTTTGCGATGCAATTAAATCTTTTAAAATACATATATAAACTTTGTATTTAAATACCTTGTATTTCCTTGTTGGGTTTAAATACTTTAATAAAATATTTGTATTTTGTATTGTTAATTTTGTAATTCTTCACCTCGAAAAAATCTAAGTAACAAGTGGTAGACCGTAATCTTTGTATCTCGAAAAATACACCAAAAAAAAAATTGATAATCTCAAGAAATATTTAGTTCGATACGTTCAACTAAACATTTTGGTTAGTCAACTAGATATCAGTTGTTTGAACAATTTATTTCGTATTTTTAATCAAGAATTAATTAACTCAACTAATGTTTAGTTAACTAACTAAAATGTTTAGTTGAACGTATCGGACAAAATATTTCTTAGGATTGACAAATTTTTTATCTCAGTGTATGTTCTCTCTGTAATTGGCGCTGTAATTTAAAAAGAGATATCATTTCTTTTTTGTAATTGTAATAGATCACTTGAAGCACGACTCATTTTTGATAAGGTAACATAATTTTGTGATGTGTATCACTTGAGTTATAATTTTTTGGAAATAAAAATACTACTGCTTAGGTTTTTTCGAGACTTTTCGAGATACAAAGATTACGTCTACCACTTGTTACCGGTTTTTTTTTAGGTAAATATACTACTGCTTAGGTTTTTTCGAGATTTTTTTAGATGAAAAAAGATTACGTCTACCACTTGTTACTTAGATTTTTTTAGGTATAATATTACCACTGTTTCTTTCGAGGTAACAACATACATATATACACTACTACGCGTGTACTTGGCGCCTTTCTTTACCTTTTTTTTAAAAAAGGTAATTTTGTACAGATATCATACCTTTTTGTAGTATTACGCATTTTATAAACAGTATGTACAGGGTGTTATTTTGAGGTATAATACTACCACTATCTTTTTAATACATGTTAATAATACGACATGATCTTTTTAATCATGAAACTTACAAACTAACGGAAAAAGATTCGTATCCTAAATGCTAATAATTTTTCTAATGTAACAATAATAATACTGAAAATATATGGATAGAAATATATATAATAAATAATAACATAATTAATGATATACAAGAGCTTTTGTCGCGCATATCGATTTTCAATAATGGATAAATATTGTAACAAATACGTTTTACGTTCATTCAAAAACAAATTATTTTAATTTGTCCAGTTTTTATTATATGTCTAGACATAATTTTAATTCAACGAATTTTTATTATGTCATGACATAATTTTAGTTCTGCCGCTAGGGAATTTTTAAGTCGATTCTTATGAATCAAGCTTGAATTCGATGTCTAGGTATCCCAGGTTGCCGATGAAGAAATCCACATAGTGCGCTCCATAGTTTTCGGTGTCCAGGTGTAATAATACGTTGAATGCGATGTCTAGGTGTCCCAGGTTGCCGATGACGAAATCCACATAGTGCGCTCCGTAGTTTTCGGTGTCTACGTGTATTAATACCTTGAATTCGATGTCCACGTGTCCCAGGTTGCCGATGACGGAATCCACATAGTGCGCTCCGTAGTTTTCGGTGCTACGTGTATTAATACCTCAAATTCAATATCTACGTGTCCTACATTCGGATTTAAAGTTATTAATACATTTAGTCATTAAAAACTACGAAGCGCACTATGTGGACCTCGTCATCGGCAACCTGGAACACGTAGACATCGAATTCGAGGTATTATTACACCTAGACACCAAAAACTACGAAGCGCGTTATCTGGACCTCGTCATCAGCAACCTGGGACACCTAGACATCAATTTCAAGGTATTAATACACGTAGACACCGAAAACTACGAAGTGCACTATGTGGATTCCGTCATCGGCAACCTGGGACACGTGGACATCGAATTCAAGGTATTAATACACGTAGACACCGAAAACTACGGAGCTCACTATCTAGACATCGTCATCGGCAACCTGGGACACCTAGACATCGCATTCAACGTATTATTACACCTGGACACCGAAAACTACGGAGCTCACTATCTAGACATTGTCATCGGCAACCTGGGACACCTAGACATCGCATTCAACGCACGATTACACCTGGACACCGAAAACTATGAAGCGCACTATCTGGATCCCGTCATCGGCAACCTGGGACACGTGGACATCGAATTCAAGGTATTAATACACGTAGACACCGAAAACTACGGAGCGCACTATGTGGACCTCATCATCGGCAACCTGGGACACCTAGACATCGAATTCAACGTACGATTACACCTGGACACCAAAAACTATGAAGCGCACTATCTGGATCCCGTCATCGGCAACCTGGGACACGTGGACATCGAATTCAAGGTATTAATACACGTAGACACCGAAAACTACGAAGCGCACTATGTGGACCTCGTCATCGGCAACCTGGTACACGTAGAAATCGAATTCAACGTATTATTACACCTGGACACCAAAAACTACGAAGCGCACTATGTGGACCTCGTCATCGGCAACCTGGGACACCAAGAAATCGAATTCAAGGTATTAATACACGTAGACACCGAAAACTACGGAGCTCACTATCTAGACATCGTCATCGGCAACCTGGGACACGTGGACATCGAATTCTAGGTATTAATACACGTAGACACCGAAAACTACGGTGCGCACTATGTGGATTCCGTCATCGGCAACCTGGGACACGTGGACATCGAATTCAAGGTATTAATACACGTAGACACCGAAAACTACGAAGCGCACTATGTGGACCTCGTCATCGGCAACCTGGAACACCTAGAAATCGAATTCAAGGTATTAATACACGTAGACACCGAAAACTACGGAGCTCACTATCTAGACATCGTCATCGGCAACCTGGGACACCTAGACGTCGCATTCAACGTACGATTACACCTGGACACCGAAAACTATGAAGCGCACTATCTGGATCCCGTCATCGGCAACCTGGAACACGTGGACATCGAATTCAAGGTATTAATACACGTAGACACCGAAAACTACGGAGCGCACTATGTGGACCTCGTCATCGGCAACCTGGAACACGTAGACATCGAATTCAACGTATTATTACACCTGGACACCGAAAACTATGAAGCGTACTATCTGTATCTCGTCATCGGCAACCTGGGATACCTAAACATCGAATTCAAGCTTGATTCATAAGAATCAATATGTATTATATATATACTTAATTTAACTAAATAGAAATCTTTCTTCTGACCGATAAGTTTATCGACCTTTAATAATAATTTACCTACTAGATCGTTCGAAATACGCGCGCGATATCGAAACTGGCGATACCTGCGCCGCCAGTGTCGAAAAAGTGAAAGGGACATTTTCTCTGATCACGTGATATGGCATGAGAGACACGGTCGACGTGGAAGAAAAGGAAGAAGAAGTAGTATCTTAAAAATAAATTTTCCCATTTGGACTTTGCGTCGCAATATCTCCGCTCGTAGGGCACGTAGCGGAATATTATGAGAGAAACCCCCCCCTAATTGGACCCCAAGCTATCGATCAAGCCTACTTAGAACTTGATCCGTTCACTCGTTAATCGAGATCTCAACATCTCGGGTACTCGCAACCCGTCGCGTCGCGTAAAAGAGTCACGGTGCGGTCTCGCTCCGCGTGTACTTGGCGCGAGACACTACCGTGTCTCTTGATATATATAATTTCTGTAACTTTTAAAGTAAATATCTCAGAAACGGGTCGGACAATCGATCGCAAATTTAACACAGATTTTTGGGATATACAGGGTGTTCCTTAGAGACCACGCACTAACTACATAGCGTTATTCTTTATCAAAAATTGAGTCGAAAAGTCCCGAACCATTTTTTTCCATAATACTTTACCAAGCTGTAATTATTGAGTAAAGTCAATCCAATCAGCGCTGACCTTTAGCCGGGCGCACGTCAGTGAGCCACGCGCCTGGTAGTGTGCGTGAGCGCTCCGCCGCTACGTTCAACGCTACGCGGCGGCGGCGCGCGGCCCGGCCGCGGCGGTGTTGGTGTTTTGTCTTCGCGCGCGTCGCGTGGAATATTCTTATACGCATCGTAATAACAGAAATAATTTTTTCTTGCACTAAGAATTACATGTTAGAAGGTACTTCTGTCAGAAGTACCTTCTTACAGAAAATTTCGATGAACTCTCGCCAAGGCATAAACCATCTTCAACACACGAAGATTTAAACAAATACAAAAAAATAAACTGTGTATTTTACAAAAATTATTTTCTAAACAATCCGTTTCGTTAGATATCTCTGCGTTAATTGAAATTAAATTTTGAAACATAGCACTTATTCAATCTTTCTACGAGATTCACCTAGTTACTCAGAAGTAATAAACTTTTTAAGAGAAATAACAATTAGATATTTAAATAATCTTATGCTTAAAAGAAAATACGTAAAGCGTATTAAAAAATAAAGAAAGATTTCTTCCTTTATGAGAAAACGATTTATCTTAAATCAAAAATAACGCTTTTCAGATGTACAATTTTAAACTTAAGGTAAATGAGAGCAAAACGCCGATTTTATAGCGAATAATAAGTTATAACAAAATGACAAAACTAAAAAATCGCTCTTTTTGAGTTATTCGTATAAGGAAAAAACACAGTTAAATCACAGTTATTGGTTTCACGAACTGACCCGAAAGAACAGTTGTGTCGCTATTGTGCCAAATCATTTAATGAATTATGTAGGTTGCAATACTGTCTTATCTCAGTCAATCTCAGTTGTCATTTTTTCGTGTAGTGAGAACATCGTAAAAGATTTCGACTCAATTTTTGATAAGGAATAACGCTATGTACACTGAAAAAAAAATTGCTAGATTCAAGAAAATTAAATTTGAATAAAAAAAACCATTGTTTTGACTATTTGCAAGAAAATTATTTTCATAATTTGAAACATTTGTGTTTTTAGAAAGAAAAAAAACATTTAGTAATGTAGAAAAATTAATTCTTTAAAGTAAGTAAATGTTATTTATTAAACAAAAAGTATATACTTCAATTGAATAACTAATATTTTAAACTATAAAACGCATTACAAAATAAAAGAAATTTTGTTTTTCAAATAGATATGCAAATGTTTAAAATAAGTAAATATTTTTTTTTAATGAAGCAAAAGTGTTACGTCAAGCTCCGAAATTTGTAGAATATTTTAGAAGGATAGCAAGGACAAGGCTATCTAGAGAGGAGGGGAGATAGGAAGACGTAACAAGATCTTATCATATCTCGGATGCACGCTGGAAAAGACGCGTGTCTCGAGACTAATGCACGTAGCGCGGGAAACTCCAGTCATGGGTCAACGTCCAGAAGGGACGCTATAACGCCAACTGAGAGTTTCGTGCACTCGTGGTCCTGTTTTCGGTCAAGGATATTATCCCTCTTACCGGGGATCGGACCTTGTGCGATTATTGAGAGAGCGAGGGTGCTGAGGACGAGGTCTTATTCTAAGAAATGACTGGTATTCATTTTACAATTAATATAAGTTTATTCATAACAATTTAAAAATCATTTAAATGGTTATTAACAAAGAAAAGATCTAGTAGAGTTTAAGCGGAATATAATTACAACAGAAAAATGGCAAATCATTACGTACACATGTGTGCGAGTGTGAGATATATATATATATATATATGTATAAAAACTTATTGCTTAAGATTACATATTATATACATTAACGGAGTTGGTTATCTAATCTACGGAAATTGACTCATATATGATTTCCACGCTGGAACAGGAGAGCGCGGGGGAAGGCGACCGGTCGTCGAGAATCTCGATGGTCGATGTGGAGGATGCGGGGGAGGGAGATCTATAGCACGACCGATCTGGATATTCAAATGGAGTGGGAGAATAACAGTCCAGGAAAAGGCTGCGGGGGGGGAATCCTCAAGTTCCTCGGTAGGAACCGGAGAATAGGAGGGTTCTAGAAAAGGGGATGATTCAGGAGTATCAGAGAACACCCGATACGAAAGGGAACAGCGGGTAGGTGAGGGAGATGGTGAAGGGGGAAAAGCGGGGATACGGTGGCCGATATGCGGAGAACGTTCGCGTTTGAGAAAAGAGGCAAGGAGTTGTCGCTCCGCTTCGCGGCCGCGCCTATTCCGGTTTATCCGACCGCGGATAACTATCCCCGGGGATTTCCGGCGGTCCACGTGCGAGTACACTAAAATTATCTATACTTAAAAAGAACCGAAATAGGGGGGGGGTTCAAGTATATATATATATATATATATATATATATATATATATTGTCACGACTTTTTCACTCCCGAACCGCTCCGGGACGTGTGTCGGATCAAAAGGGAGTATTGGAGAGAGGGGTGGTGGGCCTCTCCGACGGGTCTCTCGCTCCGACCGGAATCCAACGCGAAATCCGAAAGTTGGGCGCCAGACGCGTAGATTCGCGTCCGCGAAATCGCGAAATTTTAAATCAGAAACGCCAGACGCGAGTAATTCGGTGGGCGAGAGATCAGCCAGCTCGACATAACCGGGAGGGGCGGGGTGATGAAGGGCGGCGCGGTATTCGGCGGGGTGACGCAAGAATTAGATACTCAGATATAACAAAGAAACATGACGCGGTTTATTATAACAAAAAAAATACAATAAGATAAAGCATTCGAAACTGAACGCGCAAAATAAACAATTAGAAATCAAACGCAAGGTGACCACTCGGGAAAACACGACAAGAATGACATATAATCGAGTTCCGATATTAATGGCGCGAGTAAAGCGAAATAAAGCTGCCGGTTACAACCAGCGAACTTGGCATAACGAAGTAGGCGCGAGAGAATTGAGTATTGAGTGTAACCGAGGTCACCTTGAATAATCCGCGTACGCGAAAGTCGGTTTAGCCAAAGAAAACGAAAGGCGATACTTTAATCGGGAAATAAACGGGGTATCGCGATTTAAGAATGAACGGAAAATAAACGGTCAGAGTAGGAAACGCGACGTATTAAATACAATCTTTCGGATCGGACGAAACATAATCTTAAAGCTAAGGGTGAACGCAAGTAACGCAGACATGAAATAGCGCAATTACTGCCGCGAATAGAATGACACGAGAGCCACGCCAGAACTCTGTCGCCACAGAAAATGACGCTCCATCAAGCGAGCACGAATTCTCGAACAACGAGGTCAATATCGCATGTCCTTCGCTAGGACGGACGCTCGCAAATACGCAATACGGGAAGCGCGACTTCGACGGAGTAACGCGAAATAGCGTGCTCAATTACATGAGACGGACAAGCTCTACGAGCGAAACTCGACGCTAACGCAAAACCGACGCGAAAACCGAAACGGACGTCATTACGCAACGACACCACAATTATTCAACGCGAAACAGACATCACACGAACGAGAGACGCGAATATCGAAGATCACGCCATCAATACAACGACGCACCGCTCACTCAACGTGAAGTCGACGCCACACGCACAAGAGACGCGAACATTAACGCGAATTTTTCACGAAAGACTCTATTACGATCCCCAGGGGCTTGATGTATTATCTCTACCGCGACCCCACGGCCACGATACCATTCCGAGGCCCCTTGCTCTCGCTATCGATCGCAAAGATTTTCCTCGGCTCCTCGAAAGCCTTACATACCGCGATTCTACTCTAGTTTCCCGAGCGAGAGCGCGTACCGGAGGGCGGTGTCGTGGCTTACATTAACGAATTTACTTGCGGGCAACCTCACCGGTGTATGCCTCCTCTCGGGGCTCCTCGCCGTCGCCTCGTATCGGCTACCTCGTTCCCGGGACTCAACTCCACTCGGCTATCGCGAATTTCGGCTCGCACGTTTGCCTACGCCGACAGACGACCAGAGAGTAACGCGACAATCCGCTCGATCGCAAAATCGATGCGGCCTCCCCTCTGCGGGGCGCGTACGGGCCAATAGAATTTACGCTCGCTAGCTCGCGAGATTCCGGCGCAAGGCCGTCGCAAAAGGATCCTTCGGGGGGGGGGCGCAACGGTCCCTCGGCGGCGCGGCGACTTTTAGATTTCGGTCCTTGGCAGCGGACGGGACTTCTTTCCTGCCGATACATCTCCGGTTTGACCTTGGGGCGGTGGCCATCCACCCCAGAGGTCTGTGCCATACGGAGGTAATTCCTGACGAAGGCGGGTTCACCCAGGGCCCTGGGGTCCCGCTATCGGCGATTCCGTCCGTCGCTGCGTCGTGCGCCGTATAGGTGCAATTTCATTGACGCTAGAAACCAGCGGCAGCGTCAAGAAAATGTACTGGGGGAAGAAGTTCAGACCGTCTCAACTTTTTAGCGTACCGCAAAATTCAACGAAACTTCTTCCCCCACTACATTTTTTTGACGCTGCCGCTGGTTTCTAGCGTCAATGAAATCGCACCTTATGCCTGCCTGACTCGCTACCACCGCCGGCCCGCGATCCCTGCCGCTTCCGCTCTAGCCCCTCGTCTATGATTTCGGAGTCCTCCCGGACCCCTCCTCGGCTGTTGCTCCCTCGTAGAGTTGCTCCGTGATGCGGGTGAGGCGCCGCGTATTTTACAATAAAGAAAAAAAAGGAATCAGTACGCGAAAACATAATATAAATCGGCCCCTGGAGATCTCGTCGTGGCCTCCCTGGTCCGTCCCTCGACGCGAATTTACGCGCCTTGTGACGGCGGCGGAACGCCGTGACGAGGCGGCGGGCCGCAACGTCACAATATATATATATATATATATATATATATATATATATATATATATATATAATATATATATTTATATATATGTCTTCCTGTTATTTTATTTATATATGTAGAAAGAAGAAGGGGGTAACAGATATTTGGAACTTACTATTGATGCTGTCGGTGATTACAGGATGTAACGGGTTTCCGGTGAAACTGAATCGAGAATTCTTCTGGACCCTTGGTTCAGTAGTGGGATCCGATGATATTGACCCGCACAGAATTTATAACAATGATAAAGTTGACAACGGGGTTTGAGACCAGAAATGATTGTACTAAGAATCTCGTAGGGGCGGACCCTGCTGTTCAGAGTTTCAGAATAGCGAGTGCTGCTGGTGTTCCGTTGTCGCGATTTATATATGATTTTTAGGGATCGGTTATCAGGGGATATGTCTCAACCTTTCGATGGTTGACTTGTCTTTCGATGATGACTTTTGTTAGTCATCGATTGAAAAACATGTTTTTCTCACGAATCGAGACGCTAGATTTCCAAACTTCGGTTGTCTCGTCCTTATCTGTTCCATCTAGCGTGAAGTGTTTTTCCCGAATTTTCGGCGGCGCGGATTTCACAATTTCTCATGGATCAAGACGGTAGATTTCGGGATCTCCATCGTCTCGTTCTTATCTGTTATTGTCTGGCGTCAAGTGCAATGTTTTTCATGAATTTTCCCGGGAATGACGGCCTGACCGGCTGTCGACCGGCCGTTGACCGGCGCAGGCTTCACAATTAATAAACGTATTGTTTGATTTTGCTGTTGGAAACAATGGTGATTCATTATTATCGGTAACCTGCCCGCCGATCGACAAATATTATTCGGTCTTCGTCATCCCAAAAACAATTCTGTTGGAAAAACATCTTACGAAAGATTTTTATGAAAGAATGAAATCGCGAAGTCCACAGGACGTAACAAAAGGTTTGATTTCTACAGTAGTAATAAGAAAATATATTTTTAAACCAAAAAACTGCTATTTTGAACAAAAAAAATCATTACTAAAGTTAAAAAAGTAATTTTTTGTTTTAAGTAAATTGTTAGTTGAATTAAATAAGCAATACATTTTATAAACCTTCAATAACAAAATATATTTTTAAATAAAAAAACTCATTTTTCAAAAAAAGAAAATATATTTTCAAAATAAAAAAATTCATTTTTAAATAAAAACCATGTTTACTAAATTTGAAAAACGATATTATTTTTTAAATAAATTATTTTTTTCTATATAATAAGAAAGTTAATTTATAAATCTACAGCAACAAAATATATTTTTAAATTAAAAAACCCATTTTTCAAAAAAAGAAAATGTTTGAACCAATTTGAACAAATAATTTTTAAAAGAGCACTATGAAAAATAAGAATTTTAACCTAAAAAAGAATTATACAGATTTATAATTGAAAATTGAATAATACATGTGGGTGAGCACGCCCTGACTGGCGACCCTGAGTGAGAACACTGGGATTAGAGAAACTCTGCTGAGCGGCCCTAGTTATAAGAATCGATGTTGAATTTTAATTACGCGAAAATGATACTGGCGATGCGCCGCGTAGTGGGCGCGAGCCAAACTCTCGCCGCGCAAATAAATATTTATTTAAGTCAAAATATTTAATATTTTAATGTAATGTATTTATTTCATCAAAAAAAATTTTTTTATCAATGTATCTATTTTACTTTCGAATTTCGATACTTATAGATTCTAGTTCAGTTCTCTTTCTGACGTCGCACGTTTGACCGTGTGTAATTGTTGTAATTATAATCGATATAGTAATCTGAATAAAACAAACTCTGATTTATCACCCGCCAACATTTACTAAATCATAATATTTTTATTTCTTTCATTGAAGAAAATATATATTCATATTTTTTTTTATTATTAAAGATTTTTATAATTATTTGTCTACATTAAAAATATATTTATTTTATATGCAAGTAATTAATTTACTTACTTGAAAAAATAATTTAATATATTCAGATAAGTCATTATTTTATTTGAAATAACTTATTCTTTCCATTAGCTTTGATTTATTTATTTTAATATAATTGCATGTTTAGTAAACCAAAGTATGTATTTTTTCAAATAAAGAAATTCAGTTCGTAAATCTAATCAAATATTTATTTAATTTATGATATTAATATTTAAAAAAGCAATCTTTTTCATGTTAGAAAATAATTGCTGTTTTTAAGAAAATATTATTTAAATTAAAAATTTTATTTGAAGAAAATTAATTACTAAAATCATAATACTTTTATTTCTTTTTGTTCGAGCTATGCAGGGATAGGTAACGACCGAGAAAACGAGACGGATGTAAAGCCGAATGTATCTCTTGTGTTTATTGGAAGAATACGTTTAACATAAAATGAATGAACGAAACGATTCGATACAAAGTAATTTGCCTCCGCGTTCGCGATGATCGAGAGTAGAGAGATAACCAAACAGAACGGACAGACTATTGAGAAGAACATGGATCACAATAAATGGTAGATAGTAAACCCGACGACGCAGTCGGTAACGCTTGATGGCGCCCCGATATATCGATAGGGACATCGACTTTGAGTACGAGAATTTGCGATATCCCTAACACCCTCTCTCAAATTTGAGTGCGTGAGGCTGCGATGTCTTTCATCCCAAGTCCATTGGTACAGAACGAATGTTTGCTGCTCGGTAGTGCCTTGGTAAGAACGTCGGCGATCATGTCCTCCGTGGGTGTATAGACGAGGTTGATCCGGTGATCCGTCAGGGCCTGTCTAATAAAATGACATCTAATGTCAATGTGTTTTGACCTTGAATGGAAGACCGGGTTGACAGCCAGCTTCGCAGCGCCTTGGTTGTCGTTATGAAGTGTTACCTTCCCGAGTGATGGTAACCCAATCTCTGAAAGAAGTTTAGATAAATAAATGGCTTCCCTTGCAGCATCGCTAAGGGCGGTATACTCCGCTTCAGTGGATGAGAGAGCCACGGTTCTTTGCTTTCGCGACTCCCACGATATAGCAGCGTTGGCTAGTAGGAACACAGATCCAGTGTACGACCTGCGATCCAGGCCGCAGTTGCCCCAATCAGCATCCGTATATCCGATAAGGGCCTTTCCACATTTCGTGTAGTATAATCCGTGGTTGATGGTGCCCTTGAGGTATCTGAGTACCCTCTTGGCAGATGTCCAGTGGACTCGTTTAAAAGAGGTGCACCATTGGCTTAGTGCGCTTACTGCGTGAGCAATATCAGGGCGAGTTCCCTGTGCCAGGTACATCAGCGAACCTAGGAGTTCGCGATAGGGTAGTTTTGATTCGTCTACGTCCGTGTCTTTGACAGCACCATGCAGCTTGACACTAGCATCCAGAGGTGTCTTCACTGGCTTACAATCGGTCATGCCAAATTTGTCTAGAACGTCACGGATGTATCCAGCTTGAGATAGATGTATCCCGTCCTTGATCCGAGATATTTCAATCCCGAGACAATATTTTGGGTATCCAAAATCCTTGATTACGAAGACCTTCGCCAGTTCTTCTTTCAAGTGAATGATGCGGGTTTCATCGCGAGAAGCTATGATAATATCGTCTACGTAGACCAATACCAGCGTTCGTTTCTCCTTGTCGTAGTACACGCACGGGTCGGCATGGGTTGGAGTCAGTCCAAGTTTCTTGAGAGCTTCGTCCAGTCGTTCGTACCATCGACGGCCTGCCTGACGAAGGCCGTATATTGCCTTCTCGAGCTTGCATACCTTGTTACCCTTCTTGAGCGCATACAACATCTTTTTAGCCTTCTCGATCAGAACAGCGTTAGATTCGGTCGCAATGATCCTCTCAAGCATCTCCTGTAGCATCTCCGGCATCTCCATGTATACTAACATGTCCATTATGCCATTTAGATAGGCAGTAGTGATGTCAATTTGTGAGATCCGCATGCCTTGCTCTACGGACGCAGCCATGAGCGCCCTCAACGAACTGAGTCTTGCAACCGGGGCGAATGTATCGTGGAAATCTACGCCAGGACGTTGTGAGAATCCTCTTGCAACTACGCGGGCCTTCCTTCGTTCCAGCTCTCCGTTCGCCTTGTATTTGTTCCTCAGCACGGTTCGGCAGCCTATCACCTTTTCGCCATTGGGTCTGTCAACGAGTGTCCAGGTGTCGTTGCTTACGAGAGACTTAATCTCGGCATACACAGCGTCTCGCCATTCATTACCGTCTGGACCTGAAACAGCCTGAGAAAGAGATATTTCAGAAGCCGCCATGGCAAACTGCGCGTCGAACCACTCCAGATCTTCGGCCATATTCTCTTCTTCGGGATTTTCCTCAACGGTCGCGGGCCGACTCTGTTGCAAAACCGGTCCTTTCATGTGGTACTGCTTAGCTGGTCGACCAGGTTTCCCGGTACGAATCTTCCGTGGACGTCCAGGACCTCGTACAAGCGGTTGATCTTCGTTGAAGTGGTCATCTTCATTTGCAGATGGTGGCGGATCGTCATCCTCGTCTTCATCTTCAGCCGTGATATCAGCATCTGCTGGATCTTCGGGTGCTCGACGATGGATCATTTCATCATTGTTTGCGATATCTATCCCTAGGTTTTGAAGTGAGTCATCATCTTCATTGAGAAGCTTCGTCCGACCATTTGTCGTTTCATTACTTATGAAGTCTTCGTAAGTGTTATTCGTGTCGAATCCATCCAGGAATTTCACATCCCTTGCGACAATGACTTTTCGGTCCTTCGCGATCCAGATGCGGTAACCCTTGGAAGTGTCAGCATAACCGACGAAAATGCCTTCGACGGTTCTGGGCTCGAATTTTCCCTTATTCGGATTCTTATTTAGAACGTGTACCTTACATCCGAATGATCTAAGATGACTTATGTCGGGCTTCTCGCCTTTCCATTGTTCGTAAGGAGTACATCCATCCAAACTCTTAGTGATGCAACGATTCCGTATGTAATTTGCAGTGTTGATAGCTTCTGCCCAAAATTGTGTCGGGAGTCCGGATTGTGCCAGCAGGCAACGAGCGGTTTCAATCAGCGTTCTGTTTTTCCGCTCGGCTACCCCGTTTTGCTCAGGAGTATGCGGAATGGTTAGGCGTCGTTGAATTCCGGAATCCTTCAATATACGATCCATGGCGGAGTTGCAAAACTCCTTTCCGTTGTCCGAATGAAAAGCCTTCACCTTGAGACCTGTCTGATTTTCGACGAAGTTCTTGAATTCGATGAATTTGCTTGTTGCTTCATCCTTACTCTTCAGAAAGTAGACTTGACACCATCTTGTATGATCGTCGATGAGCGTCATGAAGTAGCGCGCGCCTCCCGTTGAATTTACTCGCATTGGTCCGCAGAGATCAGAATAAATGATGTCGAGGCGGTGCTGTGATCTGTTAGCTCGAGACGAGAATGGAAAACTTGTTAGTTTCTGTGTGATGCATATTTCGCAGTTCGAAACTTTGGAGTTATCCTTCAGCTTGAATCCGGATGCTGCTTGAGTTTTCGACATTAGTAGTAAGTCTCTTAAGTTAAGATGGCCGAGGCGTTGATGCCAGATTTCGGTATCAGAGTATTTCTTCTGCGAGACTGTATTAGCTTGTTCGCCGGATCCTTTCAGAATATATAAGTCACCTTGACGTTCAGCGGTGAGCTTAATATTTCCTTTGATGTCCTTTACGGATGCTTGGTTTGAGCCGAATACGACTTGATAGCCTTTGTCCACAATCTTGGCTACAGATAATAGGTTGGTTCTCAGATCTGGAACATGCAGGGTATTTTCCAGTCGAATCCTTTTAGTTTTATTATTAACTCTCGTGAGAAGTTCTACGTTCCCTTTTGCATCCACCGTACTTGTTGCGTTGTTGGCTAACCTGATGTCGCTTTGTGTGGACATCGAGTTTGTCAGCATTCGAGCGTCTTTGCATAGATGAGACGTGCACCCGCTGTCGAGACACCATTGACTTGCGCCTACGCCCTTGGCGGGCTCGGATGACGAATACTGAGCGACTTCCGCGAAGAAACTTTCCGCTTCCGTATTGTTTGCTTTTTCGGCTTCTTGCGTCTTCCTTTTACGGCAGTCAGCATATTTGTGGCCGGTAATCTTACAGAAAGAGCATTTGTATTTAGGACGAAAAGGTGCTTTCGCGTTCTTATCGTTATGTGACGTCGATGCGTTATTCTTGCCGGATTTCGAATTCGGGTTGCGCCTGCCGTGAGCGAGCATCGCGCCTGATTCGTTGACGGTGACTTGATTTCGCGCTTCGTATTCCTCTACGATTTTTATTTTTAATTGCTCAGCGTTTGGCAGCGCTTCGCGAGATTCTATCGCGCATCTAAAGTTCTCGAAACTGCTAGGTAGGCTATAGAGAAGCATGATCGAGAGAAGATCTCCGTTGATCTGAACATCCATGGATTCTAGCTTATCGACGGCATCGAAAAATTGAGCGATGTGTGTCTTAACGTCCCCGCCTTCCGACATTTTTGTTTGAATAAGGCGTTTGAGTAACGTTGCTTTGCGCGCGGGACCTTTCGAGTCGTATATGGATTTTAATTTATCCCACACATCTTTGGACGTTTTACAACCACGTACCTGCTTCAACTCAGAGGGATTTATAGCTAGGATTAAGTCAGATTTTGCCTTGCGATCCTCGTTCTCCCACGCTGCGATGGCTGCTCGAATTGCTGCGTCGTCGGCATCGCCACGAGATTTCGGGCATGGCCTCTCGCCACTCACGTAGCCCCAGTTATCGTTCTTAACGAGTAATGCTTCCACTTGTATCACCCAAGTATCATAATTGTCCTTGGTTAGCGTTTCTAATCGCGTAGAGTTAATTGTATTTGTCTGTGCCATCGTCGATTTATTCGCGGAACGCACTTTAACGACGATGATTTACTTATGATGCGTCACGGTCGATATGTCGCGTTCACGACGTATCACGCCCGGAAAGAACAAAGAAACTCTCGCGTGGATTCAGCGAATTTAGATATGAAAAAGTATTTCTTCACTTTGTCGTTGCGGCTCTGGGCCCATAACCTGTTCGAGCTATGCAGGGATAGGTAACGACCGAGAAAACGAGACGGATGTAAAGCCGAATGTATCTCTTGTGTTTATTGGAAGAATACGTTTAACATAAAATGAATGAACGAAACGATTCGATACAAAGTAATTTGCCTCCGCGTTCGTGATGATCGAGAGTAGAGAGATAACCAAACAGAACGGACAGAATATTGAGAAAAACATGTATCACAATAAATGGTAGATAGTAAACCCGACGACGCAGTCGGTAACGCTTGATGGCGCCCCGATATATCGATAGGGACATCGACTTTGAGTACGAGAATTTGCGATATCCTTAACACTTTTATTGAAGAAAATATATTTTTATATTTTTTATTATTACAGATTTTTATAATTATTTGTCTGCATTAAAAATATATTTATTTCACGTGCAAGTAATTTATTCATTTATTTGAAAAAAATAATTAAATATATTCTGATAAGTCATTAATTTATTTGAAATAACTTATTCTTTCCATTAAGCTTTTATTTATTTATTTTAATATAATTGCATGTTTAGTAAAGCAAAGTATCTAATTTTTTTAAATAAAGAAATTTAGTTCGTAAATTTAATAAAATATTTATTTAACTTGTTTTATTAATATTAAAGAAGGCAATGCTTTTCATGTTAAAAAACAAATTGCTGTTTTTGAGAAAATAATATTTAAATTAAAAATTTGTATACTTAAAAACAAAAAAATAAAATGTTAAACAAATATTTCCAATATTTAAATAAATATTTGCAAGTATAAAATAAATTTTTTATAAAGTTACAAAATATTTCTTTAAATCAAGAAAATAATACTAAAATAAATATGTTTACTTAATATAAACAAATTTTTTTTTCAGTGTAGTTAGTGCGTGGTTTTTAAGGAACACCTTGTATAAGTGCACAATCTCTGTAAATTTCAGCTTTATCTCTTTATTTTGACATTAAGCGACATACATCTTTAATTAAGAATATTTCATAATATTTCAAAAATACATATCAAATATTTTAGAAAATTTTGTCTAGGTGATAAAAAAGAACGTTTTTAAAAATATTTTTAAAAGATTCTTAAAATATTCTTAAAAATGTTACCACAAAAGGTTTTTAACCCATTTTAAAATATTCCTAAAATCATTTTAAAATGTTTCTCGCAATATTCTTATAGAAATATTTAGAAATATTTTTTGAAAACATTTTGTGCTGTATGGGTTACGCACAATACCACGGGAAGGATAAGAGTTGGACTTTAAAAGTGCATTTTTATTTACTCTTTTTATTTAATTTTTTGTTCTTTTATATTTTTGAAGTTTTTTTAATTTTTATGTTTTAATATAATATATTAACGCGAAGAAACTTATTCATCATCCTCACTCTCGTCATTTGAATTATTGCCACATTTTCCAGTACATTTGCAAATTTTACTGCAGGACAAATCAGCAGCACGGCAAGGACATGAAATAGATGTTCTGCAAGAAAAAATTTTTGAACTACAGTTAGATATATATTTTTGTAGTAATTGAAAACTTGTAGGACCTTCAAAATAAACAGGAATCAGTTGTCCATTAATTAATTGCCATCCGTATTCTTTTGGATCAAGAATTTCAATAACTGGAAAATGAGCATTTTTTTATACATATACTTGCCACGTACATCTTTTTAAGTGTTGAAGAAAAGTAGGAAATGCAGGTGGCAGAGTTTTTGTAGAAATAGTTGTTTTAATTTTGTCAAAGTAACGCGCATTTCATTTATATCGCTGTGTTTGTCAACGTGCTTTTTTTTGTATCGTAAAATCGAGAAATAAATTTTGTGCAGGCAAAATTAAAACAGCTATCTCTACAAAAACTGCCATCTGCATTTCCTACTTTTTTTCAACACTTAAAAAGATGTACGTGGCAAGTATATGTGTGGAAAAATGCTCATTTCCCAGTCATTGAAATTCTTAATCCAAAAGAATACGGATGGCAATTAATTAATGGACAAGTGATTCCCGTTTATTTTGAAGGTCTTACAAGTTTTCAATTACTACAAAAATTATATATGTAACTGTAATAAGTTTCTTCGCGTTAATATATTATATTAAAACATAAAAATTAAAAAAAACTTCAAAAATATAAAAAAACAAAAAGTAAATACAAAAGTAAATAAAAAATGCATTTTTAAAGTCCAACTTTTATCCTTCCCGTGGTATTGTGCGTAAGTAGATTTATGATTGAAACTAAAAGAGCTCTGGCAATAATTATAAAGTGATAATAATAATAATAATAATAATAATAATAATAATAATAATAATAATAATAATAATAATAATAATAATAATAATAATAATAATAATAATAATAATAATAATAATAATAATAATAATAATAATAATAATAATAATAATAATAATAATAATAATAATAATAATAATAATAATAATAATAATAATAATAATAATAATAATAATAATAATAATAATAATAATAATAATGTTAATAATAATAATAATAATAATAATAATAATAATAATAATAATAATAATAATAATAATAATAATAATAATAATAATAATAATAATAATAATAATAATAATAATAGTGGGACACCATACGTCGACCGGCTTGTCCTAATAGTAAGAATAACAATAATGGTTAGTTCATAATCATTTTACTACTTGAAAGCAAATAGGTATATTCAAAGTTTTAGGTATAATATGACTATGGATCGCATAGTACGCAACAACCTCGTGCGTAATTAAAATTTCTTCACGTACGTTTGGGCAGCATTGTATCTACCATTATAGGTGTTTCTTATGTAAAAAAGTACGCTCTACAACTTTCATTTGAACATTTTTGGCGAAAAGTTAACCACAAAAAAGTTATGGCGTGTTTTATTAAAGAAAATCTAAAAAAAATATCGAAAAATTTGACATTTCGCCAAATTTCACTGTATTAATGATATTGTTAGGTGGACCGCTCAGGTCGTCGCGCACGTACGGGTCGAGGAAAGCGCACAAGAAATAACTGGTTAAGGTTTTAATAAAAACAGTCAACTTTATTTAAATGTTCTTGGCAATACACTGCCGCACTCGCTTCGCATACAATACCGTCGAAGATTACTCGCGAACCGTTTATCGCGTACAAGTTGAATGGCTCGCTCAGATACGAGTGTCTCGGTCGGAATTTTCTAGCGTACTCAAGTACGCGTGTCTTGCTCGGTTTTCGGTAGCGCACTGAATTTCGGGTCGGGGCAGGCAAGCGATCGCGGCCGTAGCTCTGCGTGAGGCCGCGAGGAATTTCGCGACGTGCCTATTGGCTCCAATTGTACTCGCGAGCAGCGTATTGGGCATCGTAACGGCGATCACGCGATGTGCACCTGCGAGCCGGTCGCTCGCGAAGACACCAAAAAAAAAGGGAACGCAAATAAACGCGGTACGGAGCATGTCGATCGTTCTCGACGAAACTCGCTTTCTCGCCAACTATGCGAAGAGCAAATATTACGTTCGCATTTATTGCTTTCTGGACTTTTCCGATAGCGACTATTCACTTCGCAACAGATATATTTGACTATTTTATATTGCATATTCTTAAAGTTTACACCTTTCTGAATAAAATTTGATACTAATAATTTTAATTTTATTAAGCCAAAAATGTGGAAAAATCGAGAAGAATTCTATGTTCAAGACGCCATTTTGTATTGTTCCGACGCGCGAACTTTAGCGAACTTTCGTTTATTTACTTGTCACACGATGTACTTTCGATATTTCATAGTTACAGCTGGTTATCTCGTCGTGGCCGGTTCGGTAACGGTGAGTTGCAGGCCTAATGCAGAGTGAGTTTAATCGGAGGATCACGTTAATCGGAGATTGTGATACCCCTAAGAGCAAAAACTCGACTTTAAGTCGACTTGAAGTCGACTTCTACCGAAACTGACTGGCAGAGAAGTCGACTTTTTTAAGGACGAAAGTTGACTTGAAGTCGACTTGAAGTCGGTGTGAATGTCTCAAAAAGTTGTAGAATTAGTGTTAAATGCTGTAGAATTAGTGTTCAAAGGTGAAGCAAATTAAAACAAGAATGGAGCAAATTGTCTGGGTCTTGAGAATGTACAAATTCTAATGATTGATATCCCGCAAAATGCAAAAAAAGATAATTTTTATTTATTTCTTAATAAATACTGTAGATAATTAGTTTTCAAAGGTGGAGCAAATTGAAACAAGAATGGAGCAATTTGTCTGTGTCTTGAGAATGTACAAACTCTAATGATTGATATCCCGCAAAATGTATAAAGCGCACAATTTCTTGATAACCTCCCAAACTGCATAAAGCAATTATTTACGTTTTTCTTAATAAATACTATAGATAATTAGTTTTTAAAGGTGGAGCAAATTGAAACAAGAAT
Source organism: Temnothorax ravouxi (assembly GCA_030770255.1). NCBI lineage: Eukaryota > Metazoa > Arthropoda > Insecta > Hymenoptera > Formicidae > Temnothorax > Temnothorax ravouxi. The sequence goes on from JASTWP010000620.1 coordinate 105,347, forward strand.
GGAGCAATTTGTCTGTGCCTTGAGAATGTACAAATTCTAATGATTGGTATCCCGCAAAATGCATAAAACGATAATTTCTATTTTTTTCTTAATAAATACTGTAGATAATTAGTTTTTAAAGGTGGAGCAAATTGAAACAAGAATGGAGCAATTTCCCTAAGAGCATAGTTGACGGAAAGTCGACGGCAAGTCGACTTTTATAAGTCGACTTCTAGTCGACTTCTAAAAATGGCGGAAAGTCGACTAAAAGTCGACTTCTAAATAGTTGACTTCTAAAAATAGCGGAAAGTCGACTAAAAGTCGACTTCTAAATAGTCGGCTTATAAAAGTCGACTTTTCGTCGACTTTTGTAAGTCGACTTCTAGTCGACTTCTAAAAATAGCGGAAAGTCGACTAAAAGTCGACTTCTAAATAGTCGACTTATAAAAAAACGGAAAACAGTCAAGCGACGCGTCATGCATCCATCAATATGGCGGCGAATCTCAACTCTCAAGGAGGCTGGAGGTTGGAGGAGCAGAGCTTACGCGAGTAATAGTAAGGCCGTTACCAACCGACATGGAAGCGAAATTGTTGCGCCAGATAGTTCTTGCAGGTATGGCGGATCAAGTCGTGAAAAAAGTTTCGCCCGACGAGGTATAAAAGAGGATCAGAATAAAGCCAAGTGGAAACATGCTTACAGGTTAAGTATGGTGTGTTATTGTCATCGATAATTAAGACCTATTGAATGCGACAGCTCCCATTCTGAACCATCTTTCAGAACACCAGAAATGGAGGGGAACCTGTGTTCATGCATTCTTCGTGCGTGCTACGAAAAATCAGTCCGGAATAGGTGGTTCATAAAGAGGGGTACGAAACGAGTAAGATGTATATGCGAGGTGTCACGGCGATAGAACCCAAATGATTGCCGAAATTCGCTCCCATGCTATGCCATCTTATAGCGAATTCGGGCGCTTGCACTAGTGAGCACGTGAACCATTGGTTGATCTACCGCCAAGGTATATATTTTTATCACAATTGTTGCTTTATAATGTTTTGCCTACTTATTTATAAAGATATTAATCTTTATTATGATCGAATATTATTCTCATTTATAGATATAATCAAATGGAACTGGGAAGATCATTTGCCGCGTGTCTGGTACATTTGGAAAGGCCGGATGGGCACTATCATCGATGGATATAAAGCATCCGTGGACGGTGTCAAGTGGTTCGCGTATTTCTTCTTGGAGGGTCAAGTGTGCCCTGAGCTGAAACGATTTGTCCCTTCGCTGCTGACGACACCTGGGAGCATCACCAAGTCATGGGCCAGGTAAATCGTTATTTCACGTTGATTCATCGAATAGATTACATCAATTCAATACGATCTTTTCAGATTGATACCACGCACTCAAGCAATAGTACATACAAACGCTGCAGTCGCAGGGAATCGTGTCCAAATACAAACTGCTAGAAATCTGGGGTTCGGATAAAAAATGTGAGATTTTAATTTATAAAATAATATCTAGATATTATCATAGACTTCTGTACAATACTAGACCGCTGACAGGCATCTCGGCCGTGATGCTTGCCGCCATGTTGATTTTAGTAAGATATGCTATACTACAGATTCTATACAAGTAGTTTTATACAAGATTTCAATACAATAGAAGTACAATAGTTTAATACTACAGGAGTAGTGGTTCGATTTCGGCATCCAAGTACGCTACACGTCGAAGGCATTACTTACAAACTTATTGATAACATGTAGTACCAATATTTAACACAAAAACATTTGCCTGCTTTGTTATGTACTGTAATAACGAATGCAGATAAACGCACATCATGAGCAACTGAACACCCAATAGTGACTTATTGTTAATTCAATATATGGCCGCCGCGCACTCTTCACTAACACTTGCACTCGCATCAGCTTTTCGGCAGTGCGTCTATAGATGTTAGTGATCTAGTATAAAAGTCTGTGGATATTATATATTTATAATTTTAGTTCTGTTGTCAGCTTACCAGAAGTGGATGCCGGAATCCGCGCACGCAGAAGTGGCACAGTTATGGCCGCCTTTGTAATTAAGAATAAAACATTAGGATTGTAATTATACAGTTTTTTAGATAATTAAATTATTTTATATATGAAAAAAAATCGAAATGCATCTCAGTTTTAGCCCTCCAGCAAGGGGTCGATAGTGTATCTTGAAATAATGAGGTAAAAATTACAAAAGTGATTCATTAGCGTATCTACGATTTTATTTATCAAAATCTAATAAAATCTGTTAACTTTTGTCATTTTTACCTCGTTTCAAGATACACAACCGACCTCCAGACGTACGCAGCGGTTTATTTTATCGACTTTAAAAGTTGGCGGGAAGTCAACTTTTCGTCATGACGGGAAGTCGACTTCTACCGAAACTATTACTTGGCAGAGAAGTCGACTTTTTTAAGGACGAAAGTCGACTTGAAGTCGACTTGAAGTCGGTGAATGTCTCAAAAAACGCCGACTAAAAGTCGACTTTCCGTCATGACGGGAAGTTGACTTTTCGTCATGACGGGAAGTCGACTTTTAGTCGGCGCTTTTTGAGACATTCACCGACTTCAAGTCGACTTCAAGTCGACTTTCGTCCTTAAAAAAGTCGACTTCTCTGCCAGTCAGTTTCGGTAGAAGTCGACTTAAAGTCGAGTTTTTGCTTTTAGGGTTGGTAACGGCATTACGGCCTTACGATTACTCGCGTAAGCTCTGCTCCTCCAACCTCCAGCCTCCTTGAGATTCGCCGCCATATTGATGGATGCATGACGCGCCGCTAGACTGTTTTCCGTCTTTTTATAAGTGGACTATTTAGAAGTCGACTTTCCGTCATTTTTAGAAGTCGACTAGAAGTCGACTATTTAGAAGTCGACTTTCTGTCGACTTCTATAAGTCGAATATTTAGAAGTTGACTTTTAGTCGACTTTCCGTCATTTTTAGAAGTCGACTAGAAGTCGACTTACAAAAGTCGACGGAAAGTCGACTTTTATAAGCCGACTATTTAGAAGTCGACTTTTAGTCGACTTTCCGTCATTTTTAGAAGTCGACTATTTAGAAGTCGATTTTTAGTCGACTTTCCGCCATTTTTAGAAGTCGACTGGAAGTCGACTTATAAAAGTCGACTTGCCGTCGACTTTCCGTCAACTGTGCTCTTAAGGGGATCCTATAGCGAAGGCCGAACTTCCTCGACGTCGGTAATGTAGACTAAAGCAAACGCCACCACGTAAGGTGGTGCCACTGGTGGTGACAACGCGAAACTCCGTACACGTACACACACCACTGAATTGCTCACACGGACGCACGGTGGTAGAGAGACATATGCTATAGACGCGGCAACGCCGCGCGGAGTTGCCGCGTCTATGGATTTTTTAGCAATGCGGCCTGAACCTGAAAATGCTTTCTGGCCGTCCGTAGCAGAAGGCAGTAACGTATCGAGGCTAATAAGCACCCGCGGTAATTATATAGAATAGCTACTGCACCTCAAAAATTAATAAAAATATTATGTGTATGTTTATAATTGTCTGATGACAAATAATAACAGTGGCATAATTGAGAATGTGAATTAGTATACATAGTATATGTATTCGCGCGGGTACTTATTAGACTTAGCAAATTTACTGCATCTCTTGCACCTCTAATAATTTTTTTCTTGTAATGTAAATGAATGATGTAAAACTCTTTCAAAGGATCTATCCATTCTTGATGGAGTAAAATAATAACTTTTATAACAAATGCAATAAATATTAAATGTATAGTATTGATTTATATAACTAATTTTATTGCTTCCTCATAGAGGAAGTTTTGTTTTCGTGAATTTCGTTTATGAACCTTTGATTGCGTATAAAGTTGGGTCTAATCAACCAAATTTAAATGATTTGTATATGAAATAGGGGTAGAAGAAACCAACGAAGAGATTGGTTTTTGAGTTTTTGATGCCAATATGTTCAGAGTGTTCTAAAATGTCGAAATATCGCATTAAAATCGCATGTCTGTATGTGTGTATGTGCAGATTGTCCGTGATTGCTCTAACTTCCGCAAATATTGAGATATCGGGCTGTTTTTTTTTTTAATCGATAGAGTATTATTCAGGAAAGGTTGGTATTGAATTTGGCGATGATCGGTAAAGGGGTTCTTTTTTAAAAAAATTTTGAATTTTTTTAGAAATGTTCGTGGTTGGTCTAACTTTCACAAATATTGAGATATCGGGCTGATTTTTTTTTAATCGATAGAGTATTATTCAAGGAAGGTTAATATTGAATTTGGCGATGATCGGTAAAAGGGTTCTTTTTTAAAAAAATTTTGAATTTTTTTAGAAATGTCCGTAGTTGCTCAAACTTCCGCTTTGGAGATATCGATCTATTTCTAATTTTATTATATTTTTCAGTCTTTTCTATCTCTATTTCATATATAATTTTTTAAGATTTGGTTGATTGGACCCAGCTTTATACGCGATCAAAGGTCCATAATTTTGATCGCATATAAAGCTAAGTCTAATCAACCGAATTTAAAAGAATTATATATGAAATAGGGGTAGAAAAGACCGAAGTAAAAATTGTTTTTTGAGTTTTCGATGCCAATGTGTTGGTGTTGCTTATGTTCAAAAACGTCGAATTTTTAAATTTTTTGAGGATCGGTTTTGAGGATTGGCTATCCATCAAATAACTTAGGGTAGATTGAGGCGAATCGGATTAATATAAGTTGTAAGACAATTTTCGTTAGTATTTTATTTTAAACGAGCAATTTTATCGTGCTAATTAGTAATCCGATTTGCCTCGGTCTACCCTATACATTTTTTAGGCAGAAATTGGTAACCCTTTCACTAATCTTCGCTAAATTCGAAACAACCTCCCTTTAATGATACCTTATATATAAAATTACGCGTATGATTTGTACACTTTTTAGGCAAAAATTCGTAACCCCTTCACCGATCATTGCCAAATTCAACACCAATCTATCTTTAATAATACTTTATCCATAAAAAAAAGACTTGCATGATTTCCAATCAATTACAATTTTTAAATATCTTTTTGACGTATTAAATTATTAATAAAATATACCTGTATAAAAATATACCTCAGTCTTAGCATCAGGAACATATACATAACAAACTAAATAAAAATCTTAATTATTATAACATAATCCCAGTAAACCAGTTTGTAACTGTTATGTAACTTAGGGAGCACATGGAAAGAACAACTTTTCATTAGTACCTATACTTTACTCCTGTAAAAGGATTTTTGCGATCCATAAAGCCGTTTCAAAGAACGAACTTTGACAGATATATGTCGTACAGAGTAGATGCCTCGTTAGACAAGGACAGATATCTCTCGTATTATTCCTTTCTCTCCTATGTATGTAATTTGCATGCACCCATTTATTCCTCTCTCTCTCTCTCTCTTTCTCTTTTTCTCTCTCCCTCTCCCTCTCTCCATCTCTGTCCCTCTCTCTCTTATTGTTAGTACACTGGGTAGCGTACACTTAGTATGGTAAAATCAGGATTTTTTGGAAATGTGGTGTTAGGATTTTAGGGTATATTTGAAGAAAGAAAAACGGTAATGTTATTTAGGACAAGAAACTCTATTTATTATTTCGTTGATAAAATGTTGGGAAATATAAACGAAAATACATATATGTATATAAATAAAATATATTATGTGATATATTATTTTTTTTATTGTTACTGTCAAAAGTAAATAATATTACATAAAACCAGTATAATGCAATTGAACATATATAGATATACATACACACGCACACGCATACGCAATCGCACATACATATGCATACGCACATACATATTATATTTTTTTTATTTTTTTTGTGGGCCCCAGGCCCCGTCCACGATGACGATATCACGGACATGGGACGTCTCCAGGATCATGCTCCAATTACTTTGTACTAACAATAAGAATAATTCTGCATACTTTTTTTATTTTGTGCCTTTATATCATATGTATTTTTCAAGCATAGCAACCTCGCAAAAGATGTCTTTTTTTATTTCAATTTCTGTTTCAAAAAGAATGTTTTTTTTATATATATATTTGCTTGTCATATAGTGATTGAGATACGCGAGAACGCGCATAACGTGCAGTTTACGTCAAAGCAGCTGTTCGCGAGCGATATGTTTCGTCGACGGATGATTAGCTAATTATGATTGTATACAGAATACTGGATATTTGCGTAAAGTATCGTTGCCTCGCGAATAAAGTCGAAGGACCGTCGAGAAGAGGAAGCTCGCGGTACTTTCATTTCTCTTCCGAGTGCGCTTCAATTTTTTATCCGTTTTCGCCCTCGTCTTTGTTTCCATTGTTAGTATATGCGACAGCCGTTACTGCACTCCATGAAGGGTATCATTGATTTATCGAATAATATACATAAGCAAAAGAGATGTCTTTCCTTGTGATTAGAAATCCAAACAGATTATTTCGAGAATCATAAAAAAATTGTTTTGTGTTACTTTCTTTCCATCGCGGCGAGTACCTAATCGTTTTTATACATTTATAGTTTACAAGTATACATAGTACTTAAAAAGAAAGGAAAAAGGTGATCGTCGCGTTTTTTTTCACAGAGACGGGCAAACGTGAAACTGTGTTATTCACGTTGCCCGACTAAATCAAACTCGGATGCTACAAGTATCTAGTTTTTTATCCATCGGGACTTTAGGATGCCGCGAATGCTGATATCAAGAATAATTATACGGAGCCGTCATATTTTCCACAACGCGTAGGGAAAAAATTGAATGGTTTCTAATATGTATTCTTTCAAACTTGCTTTCCTCTTTTTGAAAATTTACACCAAGAGAAAAACTTCAGAGAACCCACCGACTTCAAACAACACCAAGAGTAAAAATCAATATAAAGTAATATGTAACAAATTACATATTACTTTATATTGATTTTTTTAACATCTTTATTTCTTAAAAAGGAAACGAAAACCGTAGAAGACAATTAAAATACATAAAAAAAAGGATACATAAAAAAGGATACATAAAAAAAAAGGATTTGATTTTAAAATATCTTTAGTTTCAACGTGGAAACCTTGAAATGAAATTATATTGCTCGATTTTTCTGATAAGAATTTCGAGTAATTTCAAATTTTTTTACTTGGTTGTACTGTACAAAGAGCTCAAGTACGCAATATAATGTCATTTCAAGGTTTCCACGTTAAAACTAAAGATATTTTAAAATCAAATTCTTTTTTTTTATGTATCACAACTGTTACAAGTGTATACCGAGCTGCGTGGCGGTATTGTGCCTTTATATTGCATTATAATTCCTTTAGTTTCAGCGTGGAAACCTTGAAATGGCATATTGCTACATTTTTCTGATAAGAATTTCAAGGAATTCCAACATTTTTTACTTGGTTGCACTGTACGAAGAGCTCAAGCACGCAATATAATGTCATTTCAAGGTTTCCACGTTGAAACTAAAGATATTTTAAAATCAAATCCTTTTTTTTTATGTATCACAGCTGTTACAAGTGTATACCGAGCTGCGTGGCGGTAAGTATTGTGCCTTTATATTGCATTATAATTCCTTTAGTTTCAACGTGGAAACCTTGAAATAACATATTGCTACATTTTTCTGATAAGAAATTCAAGTAATTCCAACGTTTTTACTTGGTTGCACTGTACGAAGAGCTGAAGTAAGTTTAACGCAATATAATCTCATTTCAAGGTTTCCACGTTGAAACTAAAGATATTTTAAAATCAAATCCTTTTTTTTTTATGTATCACAACTGTTATAAGTGTATACCGAGTTGCGTGGCGGTATTGTGCCTTTATATTGTATTATAATTCCTTTAGTTTCAGCGTGGAAACCTTGAAATTGCATATTGCTACATTTTTCTGATAAGAATTTCAAGGAATTCCAACGTTTTTTACTTGGTTGCACTGTACGAAGAGCTCAAGTACGCAATATAATGTCATTTCAAGGTTTCCACGTTGAAACTAAAGATATTTTAAAATCAAATCCTTTTTTTATGTACATATCACAGCGTGGAAACCTTGAAATGACATATTGCTACATTTTTCTGATAAGAATTTCAAGTAATTCCAACGTTTTTACCTGGTTGCACTGTACGAAGAGCTGAAGTAAGTTTAACGCAATATAATCTCATTTCGAGGTTTCCACGTTGAAACTAAAGATATTTTAAAATCAAATCCTTTTTTAATGTATCACAGCTGTTACAAGTGTATACCGAGCTGCATGGCGGAAGCGTGCAGATAGCACGGAGAATTGAAAAAGAATTCTTTTTAAAAACCCGATTTTTAAAATGTATTCTTTTTTCATATATCATTTCTGTTCGAAAAGAATTCTTAAGAGTTCAGAAGGAGTTCTTTCCTACGTCACCAGTTCTGAGTTCTTTTTCAGATACAAAAAAAATCACTTTTCTACTCCATAAGAATTCGTAATGTATTCGAAATTATGTTTAGACAGTATTCTAATAGAGCTCTATCTAAGCACTATTTCGAATGCATTGCGATTTCTTATAGAATAGAAAAATAATTCCTTTGTATTTGAAAAATAAGAAAAAATCCTTCTAAATCTATCCAAAAACAGTTTCTACATCAGAAAGAACATAAAATGTACTAATCCATTTTATGTTCTTTCTGATGCAGAAACTGTTTTCGGATAGATTATGAAGGATTCTTTCTTATCCGATGTTACAGACAGATTATTAAGATTATAAACACTGAAATTAGGAATATAAATATAGGAAATATAAAATAGAAGTATCCGTGATCAGGTATATCGATTAATGATTATATTACTAAATTGGTATACAGATTTGAAATATTGTAAGTATCGATCATTAATTGTTATAACAAACAATTCGTATAATATGAGCGACATATTTATTGTACATACAGACATGCGTAAAATAAAATTACTTGACCGAACGGTTCACGCCCTGTCTTTTTCAAGCGTAAATATGGCATCATTAGCGAGTCGACGTAGAATATAATTAGGTATACGAATAGCGGTAAGCGACGCATGAGCTTTTTCGCCGGGGCAACAAGGCGATTTTCTTTTTCTCCCTTTTAGGCAAGACCGCTCGGATCAACGCGCATATATTGTACATTGACTTTCACACATCGTAGAAAAACACGCCGGAAAATCGATCGTGTTAATTAGATAATTTATGTCCCGACCGGTATACGTGTCCAGCACATTTACACGCGATTACATTGTAACGTCTATAACACAAAAGCAGGATAGGCTCATTGAGTTCCCTCGAGCGGCCGATGCAAAATAATCAATATATAATAAAACATAATAAAATTAGATTTTCTTTCATCTTAAATCAAAATTAAACTCATTTTCATACCGTTACAAATAATACGCCGTACATCGCTTGTACTAATCGAGCGAGATAAAAATTGAAAATAGCGCCAAAAATGTGCTTTCTGAATTTATCTATAATATAATCTAGGTCTGTTTTTTTATCCGGTCACTAGCGTGCTGCAGCCACTTCTTCACAAATACTCCAATGTCGTTCTTAGGAACGTTTTTTATTTTCGAGATGGTTTCTGCAACATAATGTTTTGTAAGTAGGTATATATACATATTGTAAAAGTTAAACATTAATATTTAGTAATCTAAAAATTGAAGAAGATTATTAACTCACCAACAATGAGTTGAGAAATTCGAGTAGTTTGAAATTTTAATGTGTTCCTTTGACCGGACCAAGAATACTTTATTGCTAGCTGATTCGACATTAAGAACCGCAATGTGGCTCTGGGGAATTTGCCTGCATCAGATCCTCCGATCATCTTTATCTCATTAATCTGTGAAAATAAAGGCACAAATATATCATTACAATTTGAGCATTTGTATTGTAAAGAAAAGTATGACAATTAAATAATCTCTTACGTAAAATTTTTGTACTTCCAAGGACTCGATAAGATTTCGTTCAAATTCTTCGAATTCTTCAACAGTTTGTAAAGGAAATTTCGGTAAAAGACTTTGCCCTTCAACCATTTCATCTGGCACTTGTATGCTATGACTATTTATTAAATTAATGATATGATTCAACTTCGTGTTGAGGCATTTGTAATATGTTGCAAATTGTCCTTCGGTCAATGGTCCTAAAAATATTAATTTAAATATATATATTATTATTGTAAGATTAGTGTTTGTATTATAAAATTACAAAAAAAATAAGCTACAACCATTTTTCCTTCAAAAGACATTGCTAATTGAATTCAGAGATGTTTTCTCTTGGAAAACTTTGACCGATGCTTTTGAATTATAAATAAAGTAGTTGACTTGTTATAGGTCAGGTACAGGATGTCTATTTTAGAATAAAATTTAGATACGGACGCTTATATAGATGCTTGCTGTAATCAGCTGATCAGTACACACACACACACACACACACACACACACACACACACACACACACACACGTACGTCGTACACACACGCACTCTCTCCCTCTCCCTCTTTCTCTCCCTCTCCCTCTCTCTTTCCCTCTCCCTCTCTCTCTCTCTCTCTCTCTCTCTCGTAAGTCTACAACTTTTTATAACTATTCCTTTTTATAATTTCAATCAGACTTACCTGTCATATTTTCATTTCTGCGCTGTTTAGAAGGTTCAATTTCTGTCCTTTCAACATTTGTCCTTGCAACATTTGTCCTTGCAACATTAGTCCTTTCAACATTTGTTTTTTCAACATTTGTTCTTTCAACATTTGTCCTTGCAACATTTGTCCTTTCAACATTCGTTTTTTCAACATTTGTTTTTTCAACATTTGTCCTTGCAACATTTGTCCTTCCAACATTTATCTTTTCAACATTTATGACTTTTACATTTGATGTTTTTTTGCCTGAATGTGTCGACGCTGAAAAAAAATATATGATACAACAGTATGCCTACACATTATCCCAATTAAGACAAAAACATAATATAAATAAAACGCGAGATTTACTTTGTTTTTGCAAAGTGGTAGTAGCAGCTTTTCCAATAGTTTTAGACTTTAAGTTGAACTCTTGCAAAGAGGATTTTTTCCCAGTACAATTATTTTCATTATGTGCCTCTGTCTGTGATACACATGAGCTTCCACATTCTACAATCATATTGACTCATGCAGTATTATTCGTTCACAATTATGCAGGAATAACATGCAATTACATAACAATAACAATGCATTTTACATGAAATTACCTGATATATTACTCTTGTCTATTACGTTGACTGTTGAACTTTTTGGTACGTTAACGGTTGTCGATTTTGCATTTACTGGAGAGAGTTCACATTTATCCGAATTTGTAGACTGATAATTAGATGGTGGTACCACAAACGAGTTTGCAGTACTATCTCTTTTACATATCTCTTTGGTTACTGCAAAATATATGATATTCAGTAGTTACGTATATTTATGTTGCTATTTTTTAAAATAAATTTTATCGAAAATTTACTTTACATTACCTTCTTCTTCTTCTTCTTCTTCCTCCTCCTCCTCCTCCTCCTCCTCCTCCTCCTCCTCCGACTCCTCTCCCTCTTCCTCTTCTTCCAGTTCTTCTTCTTCTTCTACTTCTTCTTCCGACGCCGACGTTTCGTTCCGAAGCCATGCTGGCTTTCTCCTATTTCGTATCTTTTGTGCCTCAGATGCCTTAATAGCTTTGTCACACATGTCATCAGTATCTTCATTTGTAGATACGTTCATGCAGTGCTCTTCTACTTGATTAGCTAATTGAAAAGACTCTGCAAAAAGTGTTAGTTTTTATTTGTGTACAGTAAGTTAAGATTTTCTAAATATTTAACATTTTTTAGAAAAACGCACCAAAAGGTCCCAAACGTTTACGGCATTCGTATATAAGCCAGTCATCTTTTGGATGTAGACAATGCATTTTGTTTTTATTAAATTTGACCTGTTTTGGAGGCCAAAAAACTTTGTTTGTTTCTAAATCCATCCAATTTTCTGGTACGAGATTACAAAAGTCGTCGAAAAATACTACAAAGTACTGCATCTGCAAAGTACATAGATTCCACATCACCTCATATCAATCTTGTAAAAGAGGCATGGCGTAAGTAATGTTTTCGATTGTCATTAAAAATCCTTTACGATCAATGCATTGTACAGGCCACATTTGTAAAGGTGACAGATTTTCAACCTTGTATATATTCATGTTACTTGAGGGACACGGATAATGTAAAATATCAGATCTCTTTAGAAATTTATTACCAAGAACAACAATATTATTTTCCATTAATCCAATGTGTTTAATCATCACGATAGTTGCATCAGTCAGGAAGCAACAGTTGTCTGGCCTTTTATTTGATAATTAAACATGCGGATTTGTAGAATTCGGTGCTCACTGTGGCAACCCAAAGGAAGTTCTGACACAATTGGCTTCTTGAGTATAGGATACTTCAAAATCTTCTGATTCTTCTTATTTTGAGGATGTTGATCGCAACTGTACTTTTCGATTAGTCGTCGATGAATTTGTTGCAAAAGATTAGCGTGTTTTCGTATCATTCGCTTCAACACTTGCATATGATTTTCAAAATCAAAAGTACTGTATGAATCTAATGGACCGTACATCTTTACATCTTCATTTAAATGAATAAGAGAGTGAATGTTACTCACAACATATTGCTCCCCATACAACGTCTTAAATTGCTGTACAAAATAAATCAGCAATTCTTTAGCATAAGCGTTGTTTCTGTAGCAATTTCGGGGATCGCACAATATCCGTATAGCACAATTGAGACTGTTAAAATGTATTAAATATTCTTCAGGAAGAAAATGTTGCAAAATAATCGGTCCGAGATATAACAAGAAGAACCGAAATTCAGTGCCTTTCCATCGACATAACTCCGACAAGCCTCGAGGTTTTCTATTGAAGTCCTTAGGCACCCATTGCGCTGTGACAATTATGGAATCTGACAATTTTTGTATAGCCTGTGAACTAAACCTCGGACGTCGACGATTATCTAACCAGCTCGTTAATAGGTATTTCATGACACCCAAGAATACTACGTGCAGAGAATCAAGGGGAAATTGTCGAACCATATCAATAGATAAACACTCAAACGGTGAAGTTCCAATATGGTGTTCTTCGTTCGCTCTGCTTCTGAAAGTATTGTCAGTTCGTAGCGGTGCTGATTCAGAAAGAAAAACCATTCGATCTCGAAATTCACCTTCCTCAGTACATTTGTCGCAGCTAAAGTATCCATTGAACTGTTTGGTACATTTAACATAAGACCGTGCAGGACTGTCACAAACTATGCATCGTAAAGTAACATTATATCGTATTCCATTTATGACAATTCCTTCATCTTGCAATTGTCTATACTCATCGATAAACGGTGTCAGGTAGTTATGAACTGAAGATGGTTTCTTGTTACCATAATAAATCCCAATTATAAATGGTCTATTCAAAGAAGAATGGACAAGCTTTTCTAAAATAGACCACAAACATGTTCCAGTAGATTTCGCTATGGGTAGACCATCGATATTTATATCAAACAATAATTCTACTTCGTTGATACAAATTGAATCATGCAGCTGCTCTTCGATCGCTTTCTTCAATCCATAATGAAGATATTCTCCAGGCGGACAACAACTAATTCCGAAATTAGAAGTTCGAGGTGTTCGCAATAGAGTTCGAGAATCTTGCGGCAAGTCGTTAAATCCTGCTTTTCTAAGCAGTTTCAAAAGGCGGTTTAAATGTATATGTTTGATTTCAGACTGTACCGCAAATGATTTCAATTCCTCAGCGAAATTGAAAGTATCCTGAATAAACTGAGGATCATCTTCAGATTCTTCTTCTGAAGAATCAGTCTCATGTCTACTGTCATTCACTATATCTTGTACAATTTGATTTTCAAGATCCACCTGAATGTCCTCAATATCAATGTTGTCTATAAAATTATGTGTCTCTTCAGATTTGTTATTAATTTCTGTTCCAAAATTGTTTCTTTCTTTAGATTGCCTCTGCCTAATGTAACAAATGTCAGGTTGTAGCTCGTTTGTAATCACTGAAGATGAATCAAGAAGATGTAGATCCTTTGTCCATTGGGCAGCGAGTCGACGAAAAGTCTGCCTTTTTGACAGATTGGTATACCTTTTTCGATTCTGCATTTTCCTATATATCATTTTCCTAATTATTATAGTTTTAAATATTTTTGAAAATTATTGTACATAAAAAAAGTGGAGAAGAGGGAAATATGAAATTCCACTTTGTTTTTGAGTAATTTCTTGTACTACATTATAAGCTCAATTTTTTTCATTCTTGATATGCTTAGGTGTTTTAACTATTCTATATTGGCCAATTCTAGCTGTCAATTTATAATTCTTCGCTTACAAGAAAAGCTGTATAAAGATTATCGAAAAGTGAGCGATTGAGTCATAAGTCGTAATGTGCAGATAATATGAACCCCACTATTTTTTCTAGTTCTAGTCACTTTTAAAGTTCAACCAAGTGTTTTTAAGATATGCAGGAGTTCCATATTACCATCTTCTCCTCTAATTTATTATAAAATGTATACACCATATAAACTATTTTTCATGTAATCCAAAATTATAAAGTTATTATTGAAAGAACCTTACCGTAAAGATACTTGTTTCACTATAAAAATCATTTTAAATCGGAAAAGTTGACAGATGTGTTAGATATTGCTGTTGTTTTCTTCGTTGAATTAAACATATGGCTGGTATTCATAGTCAGATCTTAATTTCAAGATTGTCTTAAGTAATATATCTTAAGATGCTAATACGGCTGTGTGACTGGTTCATAATATCTTAAGATCGTACTTAAAATGATCTTAAATATATAAGATCCGACTATGAATATCGGCCATAATACAAAGTATCAATAAGATCGAAAAACGCAGTTAAAAATGAGAATAATTTTGTACAAATACGAAAAATTCTTAGATTATCACAATAAACCAGAGGTAACTCAGAACAAAGTATATGTGTAGTGCAAGCTATTGTAATGAGATTCCACTGCAAACGAGTAGACAAATGCAAAACTGTAGTTACAAAGAGAAAAATAATAACCTGATGCATTGAGTAACTTTTTAGGTAAATAACATATCTCTCTCACATAGATAAGGTTAGCAATAGGAAAATATTAGAAAGAATTAAGAATAAATATATGTAAAACAATAAAGAGTAAGAGATATGAAATGGTAGGACACCTGTTGAAAGACAAAAAGATTAGTTTGCGATGGAGACAGATATTGAAGGCAGAGATAGAAATAAAGAGAGGTAGAGAAATAGACTCAGATTATAAATTATTGTTCGCAAACAGTCAAAGACATAGGATGCTCTAATTTCAGGGAAATGCGAGTGAGCTAGGGTTTTAATACTGATAAAATTGATTTATTTTAAATCATGAAAACTAAGTAAAAAGATGAAAATTTTTCATTTAGCTGAAAAAATTCTACATTATATACACATACACGCGCTATTTTTATTCCATTTACACATTGATCTCATGAGAACATTGCAGCCAATTTCTTTTAAATCTGCACGAATGTGAAAGATTATGGAAATAAGAAAAAACTTTTTGTAAGTATAATAAGGATAAAGTTAAACATGCGTAGGTTAATTAGCTCAGGACAAGAAAGAATGGAGATACGCGTCCAAACCTATCTTCCAACTTAGTGATAATGATTGATAAATAGATGTTGATGTTTAACTTCTTATTACTTCCAAAAAGTTTTATAAAAATTACATTTCAATAAAACATGTAGTGTATAAATTTTACCCGATAAGTTTGCCCATAAGTTTGTTCAGATAAATTCGTATAACATTGTAGTGTATGGCCAGATTAATATAATTATATATACAACGTCTCCTAATCTAATTATGTGATGTAAGCAACATTGAGGTTCAACAGTTTATTGAAAGTTACCTACTTACACTTATAAATAACTCTATATTTATATTTATTTATAAGTGTAAGTAGGTAACTTTCAATAAACCATTGAACCTCAATGTTGCTTACATCACATAATTACATAATTAATCTATATGTATTTTTAACATTATACGGTAATTATGCAGTATAGGGGAGCCCCCTCCGATGACCTTGACTTTGACATATGTTGTCAAGGTCACCCTCCTGAGTGACCTTCAGAAGGTTTTAGCCCTCGGTCACTGTTCGTTAAAAAGTTATTAACAAAAAAAGTTTGTTGTTGTACAACGCTCCACTGATCCACGTGGGTTCGGTGACGCGCTTTACATATATTCAACTGTATAAAGCGTCCCACTGATCCACGTGGGTTCGGTGACGCGCTTTACATGTATTATCTCTGTACAACGCGTCACTGATCCACGTGGATCAGTGGGACGCTTTATACAGTTGAATATATGTAAAGCGCGTCACCGAACCCACGTGGATCAGTGGAGCGTTGTACAGAGATAGCACTGTTAAAGCGCGTCATCTAACCCGTGTGACAACTCGTCTTGCGTCTTTAACAAACAGACTTCAATTTAACAACAATTTTCTGCTTTAAATGTTGTGTTTTGTAAAAGCAGCAATTTTCTCACGAAATAAAGTATTCTCTGCTTTAAAAAAAAAAACATAATATCAGTCATTTATGCCTTCCATTACTCCAAACAGCTGCTATATTTTACAAACTTTTTTTGTTAATAACTTTTTAACGAACAGTGACCGAGGGCTAAAACCTTCTGATGGTCACTCAGGAGGGTGACCTTGACAACATATGTCAAAGTCAAGGTCATCGGAGGGGGCTCCCCTATACTGCATAATTACCCATTATACATATAATTAATTCTTGACTCTTTACTCACAATCAGTGTGACATATATTTATGACCAATCTCAAAGCTGTTGTAGTTCAATAGTCTCTATAGTTGTCTTCTAAGATTATATTAGCTATAATACATTACGAGATTATTTCACAAGTTTATCCGGATTATATAAGTGATTGTCAAAGCAACGTTAACCATATACATAGTTTAATTTACATTAACGTAACTTAAAAAAAATGATGGTAAACTTGAAATACTATTACAGCTTTGAGGATTACAAATATATCTAAACGAAAAGATTTAACCAACACACAAGGAAATCAAAGATTTAAATAACGTAAAATATATAGATCACTTTACCTTTGGCAACGTATAGGCGTGACGAGTCAGCTCGAATCCTTCGAGTTCTCACAATCAGAACAATTAGGTTTTACCTTTGGCTACGTATAAGCGTGACGAGCCAGCTAGAATCCTTCAAGTTCTCACAATCAGAACAATAGGTTTACCTTTGGCAACGTATAGGCGTGACGAGCCAGCTCGAATCCTTCGAGTTCTCACAATCAGAACAATAGGTTATAGGTTAGGTTAAGTTGAATCGTTCATAAAATGTGCGATCTCGAGTAAAAACCTAGTAAAAATCAAAATCAGATGTAGATTTAATCATATCACAACGTGTGTGATGATGAGGTTATCGAGTATTTGCAAGAAATTAATTTAAGAAGATTAATAAAATGCTATAATTACCTTCAAATTTTCTTCTCGACGACAAAAATTATTAAAGGTCATGCCAATACGTACGTTGTCAATCACGGCCAACAAATGTAAATATATTACGTCCAAGCGTAATATTTCCCGACGCAGAAGTGCGTATAGAAGCGCGAAATAGCGGGAAAGCCGCCGGGAAGACCAGAGAAGACAATAGCAGAGAGAATTCTTCTCTCTGACAATAGAAACGCTGCAATGCTGCTTCGAAACGGCTCGAGAAAGCATTATAGACTGCGCATGCGAGTGAATTCTTTTCGAACTTATTACGAATAGAAAAAGAATTCCTTTTAAGACCATTTAGATTAATTCCATAAGAAGTCACTTCTATGGAATTCTTTTTGAAAGAATTCTTTTTGAGTTTATTTCGGACAAATTACGGGTATTCTTAAAGAATTTGAAAAGGTGAAGTCTTTTCGAATTCATAACGATCAGCTGTGCTATCTGGCCTCTGGCGCCTATATTGTGTTGTAATTCTTGATCTTTCAGCGTGGAAACCTTGAAATGACATATTGCTACATTTTTTCTGATAAGAATTTCAAGTAATTCCAACGTTTTTTACTTGATTGCACTGTACAAAGAGCTCAAGTACGCAATATAATGTCATTTCAAGGTTTCCACGTTGAAACTAAAAATATTTTAAAATAAAGAACATTTTTCTTTATATGTATTACTGGTTTTATTTATACTTTGTTTCACAAATTGTCAACATCAAGTATGTATGTCATCATGCGTGGCGGGAGTATGTTCCTATATGTTATAATTCTTGATCAAATTATTTTATGTAAATTGATAATAAATAAATAAATTAATTAATAATAAATATCTTCTAAAACACCAAATTTCCAACAAGTTTAAATTTTATTTTACTGACTGTACGATACCCTGTATAATACAGAGACAGAGAAAGAGAGAGAGAGAGAGAGAGAGAGGAGAGAGATCGTGAAAGAGCGTAAGAAACGAGAGAAAGCGTAATGAATAAGTGCATATGGTTTACATGTACATATGGAAGAGAAAAGAAGAATACGAGAGATATCTGTCCTTGGCTGCGGTCCGATTCACGCTTACAGCGCTAATTTGGGCATATACAGCTGTCATCTGACGACAATAACAAAAATACTGCAGTTTATATATTATATATATATAATGACACCTAGGCGAGGTAGGGACAACATGTAGGAACAATAGTGTGTAAATAAAACTACAACTCAATGCCTAGAAAAAAAGATTTTGTAAAATGAAGTTTTGCATGCAGAGGCACATGCATCGTGAACCGGACCGCAGGGTATGTCTAACGATATATCTGTCCTCGTCTAACGAGACATCTGTGCGATCTATCTATCCTTGTCTAACGAAATACGTCTGTCCTTGTCAGATTGCAGCTACTGCAGCGCCATCTCTCAAAAGATCCGGCAACTACTGTTACACGCAACTTCTGCTCATCCTGTCAACTTGCATGTGCCTCTGCATGCAAACCTTCATTTTACAGAATCTTTTTTTCTAGACGTTGAATCTTAGTTTTATTTACACGATATTGTTCCTACATGTTGTCCCTACGTCGCCTTGGTGTCATTATACATATATAAACTGCGGTAATTTTGTTATTGTCGTCAGATGACAGTGGTATGTGCCCAAATTAGTAAATTTTTAATTTTTTTTGTTTCCGATATGAAATCGTATGTACAAGGCGATGTAGATTTTTGTGCGTACTTTAATTCTAGACCAAAAACTTCCAATTCTGTAAAGCCAATTCAAAGATTCTTTAAAATGAAAAAATGTCGGTAACTACCGCCACTAGAGGATCCCCTTATGGCTTCTGCACACAGGACGCGGAAACGCTTGCCGCGCGGCAAGAAGCGACGCGGTAGCCAATCAACGTGTTGGTTTTCCGTAAGAATCAAAAGTTTATTGGCTACCGCGTCGCTTCTTGCCGCGCGGCAAGCGTTTCCGCGTCCTGTGTGCGGAAGCCATTAAGGTCTATCCAGACAAACTTGCATAGCGCATAAACATAAGCATTAAGAGAATTGATTGGTCCATATGCATGTGCATAAGGAAATAGACCAATTTCTTTATGCATATAGTTATGCACCTATGCAAGTTTGTGTGGATATAGCTTTAGGACTGTGATACCGTCCATGTGGATTGAACCTTGCTTCTAGGGATTTTGTGTGGATTTCGCCGCGCGCGCCCACACGTTTTTCTGGTTTTAACAGCATGATAGAGTGATGAGGGGGAAAGGGGGCGCGTGCGCGCGGCCATATTGGCTACTTGTGACTTTTGGGAGGAACGAGTAAAAAATACCCAACTTTTCTCGTCTCTCGTGCACCGCAGAAAAATGTTGCCCTGCTGGAGAATTGTCCATTGATCCGCGATACGGCCGATCCTGTCAGCGTGATTACGGCGTGGCGCCGGGGTATCATTCCCACGAAACTGTTCCTTTCCCTGAAAAATGGTGCGTCCGCTTCCCACGGGAGGTTGCAGGCCTCGGCCCACTGTAATCCGAGTATCCCTAATCGGCGCCGGGAGTTGTTGTCTCTCCCGCCGTACCCTCGTGTAATATACAGTTTTCTAACGCTTTCAATTCTTTCACGCAGAGCTTCTTCGGTTTCGGCCAGTCCGCCGACATAGAGATCACGTTGGACGGTGCTGAGACACGGAAAACCGCAGACATCAAGTCCGAGGATGGCAAGAAAGAGCGGCATCTGCTCTATTACGACGGCGAGACCGTATCCGGCAAGGTAGGGCTCCCTGAAACATTGGGTGCGTTCAGCCGATACTCCGCTAGCCTAGCAATCGTGAGCGGTCGCTCGTTTTCCTCTCTTTTTAATCCATTGGGTGAAAGGAGAGGAAACGAGCGAAAACGAGCGACTGCTCACGATTGCTAGGCTAGCGGAGTATCGGCAGAACGCAGCCATTGACCTCGATCGTAATCATCTGACTGACGCGAGAAAAAGGCGATTTAATAGGCCTGAAACATTGATACGCC